>JACXGI010015632.1:0-17138 GCA_016801175.1 Esox masquinongy
TCTGCATGGGGCAGAGGGTGGGGTGGGTTAGTCAGGGGGACCGTTGCGAGGGGGCTAGGTGATTGGGCGGAGGAGGTGGTACCTGTGGGCCCAGCCCCTACTGGGAGTCATTCGGAGCAGACTGTCCCCGATGTGTTTGGTAGGTTGTGGTTGGGGGGGCAAGGGCAGGTGGGTGGGTTCACCCAGCGGACGCTGAATAGTCCTGATTGTGCTCAGCATAAAACGACATCTGTTTCAATGGGGGGGGGGGGTTACTACCGGGGAAAATCTCAGCTCTTTTTCAAGATTTTTTGACAAATTTCGGCGGGGTGGGAGGGGCTGGTCTGAGACTCGTATTAACAGTGTTTCTGATCCTTGTCTTGTTCCTGTTAATTAACTGACAGATAAGAAATGTAATTGAACAATATCTCTATCACCAGACAAAAACGATCAAGGCCAAAAATCACGGCCAAAAATGCTCACAGAAACATCATGCCCCCGTCCCTTGAAAACCACTGACCGGCCATTTCAGCCAAATGTGATTGATTGAGGCAGCAGACAAAATGGAGGATCCAGTTGAGCAGTAAGATGTCTCTCTGTGAGCAGAGGAGAGAAATGAGAGAGGGGGATATGGGGTACCAGGGTTCACTAATAGGTCGCTGGCCTCAAATCAGGGGATGTTTTTAGATAATCTTTTACTCTTCCCCAATATCCAACATAACCACACTAATTATAAGACTTACGTACATTTCCTGTTACACACTATGTGCGAAACGCTCCTGAGCAACACACTGCCATTGATATTCTCGGGCCTCGTACACTCTCACCAATACAATAAATGGAAAACAAAAAAAATGTTTTTCTCTTTCATTTCCCCCTCTCTGTTTCATTCTTTTACTCTCTCTTTTTTCTGTCACTCCGAAGCCCTGGGAAGAAAGAGAGGGAACGGTGAAGGAGAGGAGGGCCGCCGGTTTCAGCTCGACTTCTGAAGCGTCTTTATCGGGCCTGGCAGCAGAGTCCTGCATGTCCGAGCCTCGTCGCGCTTTTCATCCTTTGTGCCGTCCAAGGTGTGTCCAATGCACTGGGGCTTTGTGTCGGGCCGGGAGACGACACATCGCATTCTGTCTTCTGTCTCTAGCGGGGGTGGGGGCTGGGTGTAGGACGAGGGGGGGGGGGGACAAAAAGGCAACTTATAGAAGGCCCCGGCTCTTCAAAGCCGAGATGCACAAAGGCCCATAAAGCGTTACTTCATGCAGAGTTGTGCCAGATGTAATTGCGGCGTTCCCGAAGATAGCGACGCCTTGGCCCCGCCCCTCGCACCATGAAAGGACCGCGGCTAAGAGGTTCCAACGCCGAGAGACAGGGGAAAAAAAGAGAAACGTTTGCCTCACTTTGATTCATCATAAACAAGTGAGTAAATAAGCTATCCTTAAGGCCCTGTTACAAATCCACCACTTGCTGATGCGAAAAGGCAATTTCACGCGTGGAACTTGATAGATGCTTGGTGTGAATGGTTGTCTCCGCGAGGCTCTCAGAACGGGTGCAATCTCCGCCTCAACGACAGGGGATCCCTCTACCCCTCCTATCGGAGCAATCAGCTTCCGTGGCGGTGTCTTTCGAGTCAAAATTGCGCTTTACGCCGAAAACGATGTCAAATTCGTTGTTGAGAACGGCAGCGGTTTGACGTAACGGGTGCGGCCCGTCATTCAGGGACGCGCAGGACAAACTCCTTCCTGATCGACCCGCCTGCATCTTCGTCTGTTTCCTGTGGCCTCCTGTGGAGACACTGGGGCGTGGAAGTGTGCATCTTTAAATATGTGCCTGGGCGCTAACCATCAGCGTAGGGGGGGGCAGGTGAGTTTCCACGCTGTGCCTTTGTGGTAGTTTGTCTGTCGGTGCATAATTGGGCGTGAACCATGGACGGGGTTGGAGGAAGGGGCGATGGCATCACTACCGTGGGCCTGCAGATGGGGTTCCCACAGGACGGACACACCCCTGCATGGCTCCAGAAAGACAGCGATGATGAGCGCTTTGTGTACAAACAGAAAGGGAGGTGGCTTCGTCTTCTTGGCCCCGCCCCGCTCGGAGAGCCAGGGCCCCATCCACATGCCGTGAGATTATCACCTCTCCACTGGGGCCATCCGGGGGCCAGGCCATCCGGGGTAAAGACCTCCTCAGTACGTTCCTGAAATTACGATGGCTCTGCAAGGCAGAATGAACTCTTCCCCCTGATTAGAGTGGAAACGAAGGATCCGTTCATATTCAAGCGATGTTAAATGGCCCCCGACAGAAACAGAATCATCCTCCCGCGCCGCCCTGCTAAAATCATGGTCAGTGGGGGAGCAACAACCTGCCGCGCTGACCGACGCCAAAACAAAATGGAGGAGCAGAAACCATGTGGAGACAGACGCCTGGTGGACTGCTGTAGCCACGCAGGGCAGAGGTGGGTGGCTGGAAATGCAGAGGAAACATACGTTGTATATTCCGAGATCCCACTGTCCAACCCGGCAGCTGCTTTTAAGAAGTACAGAGTGTCCAATAGAAGTCGCATCAAACCCAATAGGTGGGATGGTTTGCTCACAGCCACACTGCTGCGGTGTCAAGATGAAGTCATCCATCCAGCTGCAACTGATCTATCAAACGATACACCCTGCGCCGTTCTGCTGAGGTCATAGCGCAGAGCACCAGGGTTGGCTAAGAGGTCTAACAGGGGTCGGAGGTCAGCCTATCCCAAGGGAAACGTAGCTTTCTCATCCCTCATCCGCGAAAGGAACTCTATCCCATAACCACACTGAACCCCTCCACCCCGTGCGCTCCTCGGGCTCCCATAACCCTGTTTGGTGTAGGGCTGGGGTGCAGGGAGCGTCGAGGTGGGTCACCAAAAGCCTCCAGAACATAACGGCCAGTCTGGTTCTCTACTGGACCGGGTCGGTGACCCAGTAGGTCGGGGTGATGATGATGATGCGGAAGGCCGAACACATCCGCAACATTTCAGGGATCCACACATTTTGATTCAATACAAAGATGAACGGCCCATGAAAGACAATTAGCCAAAACCCAAAGATACTGTTACTAAAGTCTATATAGAAACAGACTGAAATGTAGCACATGCTGGTACCACAACTGATAAAAGACAATATGTAATTTAAGAGAATATTTTGAGGTAATGGATAACTACACGTTCATCCACAATCTTTGACCATAGAGGGTTAGGAGATACTTGAAAAACTAATAGGATGTCCAAGCAAACAGAGGACAATTTAAGCACCATCAGTCAACCTCCTGATGTTCCAGGGACGTCCTAATGACATTCCCATTTGCCCTGCAGGGTACAGAGCTACTGAGTAAAACACAACAGAAACAGATGAAAAGTAGACTGGATTAGTCCTTCGTCTGCTACATTTGGTCTCGACTGATTTGTCAGAGAATGAGTTTATTTTGCTTGATAAAAACAAAACAATGGGGTAAAAACCATTGATGCAGCAAATCCAAGAACTCCTTCCCCTGTCTGCCCAATCCAAGACCTCCTTCCCCTGTCTGCCCAGTCTAAGACCTCCTTCACCTGTCTGCCCAAATCCAAGACCTCCTTCCCCTGTCTGCCCAATACAAGACCTCCTTCCCCTGTCTGCCCAATCCAAGACCCCCTTCCCCTGTCTACTCAAATCCAAGACCTCCTTCCCTGGTCTGCCCAATCAACCATTGATAACATCTCTCTTCCCTGGCTCTTTGACCCATCTACAGAGGCACTGGGAGATACGAGCCCAAGTCATTGACGATCATGCCGACCTTCAGCCCTTTGTAGGGGTGCACACATGGGGTCAAGGGAAACAGTTACCCAGATATTCAGAGTGCTGCTTGATTAGAGGAGAAGACACAAGAAGAAACAGAAAGCTACACTTCACCCTAAATACCTCAATGGGAGAAGAGTGTTTTCCGCGTGGAGCTGTGATGGTTAAACATATGCATCCAGTCCTGCCAGGACCGGCCACATCCAAAACACGCCAGGGCTGGGGAGTCCTGGCAGGACCGGCCTCATCCTCAACATGCCGGGGCTGGGAGCCCTGGCAGGACCGGTCACATCCAAAACACGCCGGGGCTGGGGAGTCCTGCCCCTGACCGGCCACATCCAAAACACGCCAGGGCTGGGAGCCCTGGCAGGACCAGCCTCATCCTCAACACGCCGGGGCTGGGTAGTCCTGCCAGGACCGGTCACATCCAAAACACGCCAGGGCTGGGGAGTCCTGGCAGGACCGGCCACATCCAAAACACGCCGAGGCAGGGGAGTCCTGGCAGAACTGGCCACATCCAAAACACGCCGAGGCTGGGGATTCCTGGCAGGACTGGCCTCATCCAAAACACACCGGGGCTGGGGAGTCCTGGCAGGACCAGCCACGACAAAGCCGTACTAACAGGAATACCTCTGGGATCACTAATGATTAATTAGCTTGTGTCATTAAGTGAGGCAAATGTCACCCCAGTTTCCCTGGGAAGCTGTCAGACCTCATCCATTCGGCGTGTCTCCCGCGGAGGAACAGCGGTGGAGCAGAGCCCTGTTTGCAAGGCAAAAGCTGACATCTAGTGGCTAAATGCTGAACTACCACAGTCTCCGCCAGCTGTTATTCACCGGCTTCGGGACAGAGGTTCAAACACACAATCCTACATTAAAATACTACCAAATCAAAGTTGTGGACAAACCGCACGCTTCGGACACTAGATTGCAACGGCACGAGAGACACGTACACGTCAGCCAGACTAAACGCTGGTTTGAATGTGCACTTTACGCTCAGGCACTTGGCGTGAGGAGGAGATGACCTTTGACCTGGAAGAGCCACTCACCTTGACAAACATGAGTTTTTACTGTCAGAGTGGGAGTGGTCACATGGTGTCTCCGTCCATCCAGATGGTGCTTTGTGGTGAGCGTTATTGCAGTCTGTGTGAAGGGGACAACAGTTTGATTGTTTTAATTTCACATGAATGTTTATTCACTTGTTGTGGAAAAAGGCAAAAGTACAGAATGGGTCTTTTTTTTTTTAAGAGCGAGTACCCCCCCCAAGAGAAAATATTGTCATTTTACCGGTGTAAGTCTGGCATTATCGTAACATTTGTAATACTCTTTACATGTACATTTAAGCTAACTGAGGTAATACAAAATACAGTACAATAATATTATATTTAAAATGCAGAGCTTACGCTGATATTTCTAGAAAATATTCTTACCGGTCTCCAGAATATCAGCTTGGTTTTCAGCCAAGGTTCTGCATTTATCCACAGGTCTAGGTTGAACTGCCAGGGGACCACTTAAAAGGAAATAGGACTTTCGATGGTCGATATTCATGCATTCAGCATTTTGTCTCTCTAGTTGCATTGGAACTGTATATCTGCATTTCTATGTCCCTGAGCTGAGGGCCGGCGCTGGATGTCTGGCCTGTTCACACTGGAGTCCATCAGAGTGTGAGGAAATGGCTCCTGGTTTCTAAAACATGACGAGTAAGCAAAGGAGAGGCATGAAACAACAGGGAAGAAGCCTGACTAGGGACACACATTCATCCACGCTGAAACACACACACACAGTGAATTACATCTATTTTTCTCCCTCTCTCACACAAACACGCACACCGCATGATCACACATATGCAAACAAAGGCACACCTGTCCGTGTCTTTCCACTGCGTGAGCACGAGCAAAGCAGTCTGGCCCTCCCCTGGCCTCTCTGTATGTGGTAGTTCATGTCTGTTTTATCCAACAAGATCTATTCAGTCACTCCTTTCTCATCTACAACCCTGAAATAATGGCATGTGGGAAAGCAGACATTTTTTCTATTTCACTCTGAATTTCTGTTTCTCTCTCACGCCCTTCTGTTTCCTTCACTCTCTCCTCACTCACTCCTTTTTTTCTCTCTCTCTCTCTCTCCCTCCCCATCATTCACACATGCACAGGACTGAAAATGAGGGAGCCTGAATCTGACCCTGTTGCTCCACTGGTCCGTCTTGGCCATGAAGACACAGAACCGAGGAACTCCTGACTCGTTTTCTCTCTTCATTGTGATTGTGCTTGTAGACTATTATACGTCCTGAAGCATAGAGTGTAATGTGTTTAACTCAAACAGGTGGCTGTAGATTTGCGTTCTGTGCTCTTCCATGTGTCTCTGTGTGTTTCTTGTTCAAGACGAAGGGCCATAGGCCTTGCCAGGAGAGACCAAGGGCCAAAGGCCTCACCAGGAGAGAAGAAGGGCCAAAGGCCTCGCCAGGAGATTCCAGGTTGTCCGTGTGTGTTGATCTGTGACATCCATTTCCAGGAACGTCTGTCAGATATAAAGATTAATTAAAGTGCCCTTAGCTCCAGAATGGTGCTCTCTGTGGAAGCCTCCCTTACAACACCGCTTGTCTAAAATTAATTAGATTGGGGCCTTTGGTTACGGGTCTAAGGGAGGAATCGTCTGTCTGTGAATGGAGGCCTCCCATCTGAGAGGACACTTTATTTTTCTACACTTGAGGTTTGTTGTCTTTTGTGACCATTATCCCATTCACCATTTGCTTTCACGCAGCTGTGGCCCAGCTAAAAAACCCTTTGTGCCCCCTGAATGCAACGAATGTGTCCATGGCAGGTAGCCCTTATAGCAAGTTAATCTTCCCAAAGAGCCCCCACATAAGTACTTTTAAATTCTCCCTTGGCCTCCGAGTGCCATCATCAATCGGGCACTTCTCTCCATTGTGGGATGGGCCCACTTGTGTGAATGTAGAGACGGGTCCGTGACAATGGACGCCAAGTGTGGCGCAGTAATCACCTTCTGGGGAAAACACAAGTAATTACTTCTAAACTGTTTGGGCTCTGGAGACAAACACCATTGTGGTGAATGGGGGGAGTGAATGGGTCCTTTGGGGCAGCCATGGTGTGACGGCCACTCTGTGAATATCCTGTTTGGATGTTTGTTTACAGATAAAGTTTGTTTTAGCCACAGCTTTTCCGAAGCACAGTAACAGGCGTGTTTTTATGTGTGTGTGTGTGTGTGTGTGTGTGCAACCATCGGTACACACGTGCATGTGCATGTGAGAGAGAGTGTGTGTGTGTGCAATGGATTGATTGTGATTCTTTATATGAAGTACAAAGCGATTCTGTAGCTGTCATTGCCTTCCTGTCATTACCTCATATGAGCCTCTCAAGTGTTTAACGAACATTGCACCTGCACCTGGAGATTCTTATTACTGTGTTTGTGTGTGTGTGTGTGCGTGTGTGTTTCCCGGATGTTCTGTGAACAAAAAAATAATTTTAAATAGTGTAATGAGCACCTGTGATCACCTGTCTATTTAACTTGTTCAAACATTTTTCTCCTCAGGTTGGCTTGGTAATTAGAGCAGTGAATCTGAATTGCCTTTCAGCTATTATTTTTCAAGTTGTCCTGATGAATTGTCATTTCAAAATAACATTTTGCGTACATGTTTTATGCATGTTCCAAGAGCTCTCGAAGCAAAGAAGTGTATCTATCTGCTGGAATGTCTAAATGTGAGCACTAGATGGCGGTGTCAACCATCTCTTTTCTGAAGGTTGAATAAGAGTACAGCCAATAAATGAAATACACACAAAGAAATTACTTCCTTCTTTCCAGCTGTAACGAGAGTCCTTCTCTGATACGGCCCATTCGGATCTTTGTGATGTTTGACACGCCTTTATTAAACTGAACATCTGCGAAAGGGAAAGGCTCAGTAACCACTGCATTGAGCCCAGCACCTGTTGGGGAAGAGACCTTCAGAGATCAGACACAGACTGGAAGTCTGTTCTATTGTTATATTCTAACTAACCTATTCATTTGTTTCTTCACCAAAGGCATCATGACTGCTTAATCCACAATGCCTCCTAAACATAAAACCACCATGTCAGACCACTTCATATGACAGTTGGATTGGATGGTATCCCTTTCATTGCCGGATGCACAAAAACTGCTACTTTTAAATAAAGTTAGAAACATAAGCGAATATAGGTTATCCAAATTGAAATGTGAAGAATTTAGGTCCATGGTTTGTAGTGACTGAAATGCTGTAAAAGTGGCCTAAGGTGGTCCATCCATCTAAACTTCTGCTTCCAGTGCCCATGTACTGCTGAACCATGGGTTTGTATCTTCAGATGACCAGCAGGTCAGTAAATACTGGGACACTGTGTCCAGAGTCTTTAGGCAGACTCAAGGTCAGCTGCTCAACCAGGTGGACAAAGATAGGGACGATCAGGTGGACAAGGACAGGGATGACCAGGAGGACAGGGGCAATGAGGTGGACAGGGACAACCAGATGGAAAGGGACAACCAGGTGGACAAGACAGGGACAACCAGATGGACAGGGAAAACCAGGTGGACAAGACAGGGACAGCCAGATGGACAGGGGCAACCAGGTGAACAAGACAGGGACAACCAGGTGGGCTGTGGGGAATGATGGCAGGAATCATCAGGCCGACACTAAATCTGCAACACAGCCAGGAGGACTTTGGACAGGGACAGTTTGGATTGGCCAGGTAGTCCTGATATGTCCAGGGGCTCAGGTACACCTGATATTCAACATGACACCCAAGAAATTACAGGGAGCATTCCTTGTGTTTCTGAGGCACAATGTGAAGTAAATGGCCGGGTTAGCAGAATGCCCACTGGCCTGACTCTATCTTCTAGATGCTATGTGTATCATCCAGTAAACAAATTTGCTTTGTCTAAACAATTAGTGCAAAATAATAATGTTTTTTGGGACATACAATGTAGTTCATTATGTGTAAAATTTCATTTTAAACATAGGGTTATTTGTGTGTGATGTTTAGGTGACTGTAAATGTTATTTTCCAACACTGTGGCTTTCTCTGTGGATCTCCCACCTCACTGATGAAGATTATGACGAACCCAAGATAACAAAGCTTTGTCTGAATAAAAGAGAGGAAGAGGAAGTCTCAGGGGTGGGACACCTATACAGTACCGACTTAGGAGCCTGGGGTGGGGGGGCTGCCTGCCCAGTGCATGTACAGCCCCTGAGGGTGTCCTCGACGGAGGCAAAGGACCACAGTATAATCCCTCAGGCCCCTGCAAGCTGTGGGGGCCACCGGGCTCTCTTTGAAGCAGGGGCCATGGTGCCATGAGGAGGAAGAACAGGGCTGTCTTCCCAGGACACAAAGCTATGTTGTGTCTTACACTCTGCACAGCTCACCACCCACCAGGTAGACAGGGCTGAAGCTCACCACCCACCAGGTAGACAGGGCTGAAGCTCACCACCCACCAGGTAGACAGGGCTGAAGCTCACCACCCACCAGGTAGACAGGGCTGAAGCTCACCACCCACCAGGTAGACAGGGCTGAAGCTCACCACCCACCAGGTAGACAGGGCCGAAGCTCATCACCCACCAGGAAGACAGGGCAGAAGCTCATCACCCCTCAGGAAGACAGGGCAGAAGTGAAGCAGAGAAAGGCCTGTTAGATCCTCTGAGTCAACATCACCAGTAAACCTGCAGGGTCCCCACACACCCGGGCAGCTGTGAAGAAGGTAGAGGCTGAAAAGAGGAAGAGGCTGAAAAGATTCAGCCCTTAGCTTCAACAGTTCCAACTGCACCATCGTGAGAGAGTCTTCACTGGCTGCTTCGCCTATAATTTAGAACTATAAATTATGCTGCCATCTTCACTAGAATCTTGTTACTCTTACTTTGCCTCCTAAAACAGTGTTGTTTGCCAGGTGGGAAGAGCGTGACTTTTGTTCCCTTTTAACGCACATGGACGTTTCACCTGGATTTAGAACTCAGATACTTTTTTGTTTCACGCCATAAAAACCTTCCTGCCGCACCGACGTGTGCGTGTCAATCCCATGTTTCTCCGGTGTATCTAGCTGGGCTACAGAGTAAATCTCATCTTTATACCACCGACGTTAACTAAATGGGTGGTCTGGTTCCTCTGCCTCCAGTGCATAACTTCTGCAGTGCTGGTTGGAATCTGCCCAGCGGCTCTTTCAGCACAAACTCTCACACTCTCTCTCCCCTATCGAATAAAAGCCTAACATGCCTCAACTCCCCCCGAAAATAACGTAAACCGACACTATTTTCTTTTTCGTAGTAATTAAGTGGTTGCATTCAAAAACAGCAATATAGCCTACCCACCACTAGAGAAAATAACATTGTCTAACCAAATGAAATCAACAGTGGCAGAAAAGTCAAACTAACTAACAGTCACAGACATGGTGGCTTAGATGTCCAAAAAATACTCTATGGTTGAATGGACAAATAAATTAGATAATTTGGACAAACACGTCATCTTAAGTGAAATTTTATAAGAACAAACAAACATGTAGTTGAACTAAGAAATTGAAGTGTAAGCATTAAAAAAACAGCTAACAACGTAACCAGTAATCTGCATTTTTTACTAAAATCTGGAAAGGGTGCTTGCTACTGATGAACAGCTCTCACAGCGCAGGTGTCGTCCGTTTTATGACAAGCTCGAATTGAGTGGCTAACCCACTATTCATGGGGTGACTAGGCTAAGCGCTGTATTTCATAGTCCGTTACATAACAAATGCTTGATCTGTTACGAAAATCGGCGGTATAAGGGCATTGGAGGATATGCTTGTCGCCTTGTCCAAATAAGAACCCCGGCCGAGTGGAGCGAATGCAGCTTGGGCTTCGGAGGGCTGCTGACATTTAAGATACAGTGGTGCCTAAAATGGGAGCGTGGCGAAGAGGTGAGAATTAAACGATATCAATGGGGAAACCAGAGCTCTGGTACTGAGGAGAACGGAGAATCAGCACCAACCAGTCATTCAGCATCTCAACAGAAGGCGCTTCCGAACAAAGAAAATATGTCAATTTCAAGGTAAAACGTCTATTCTCAGTGGTATATTTGGGGCTGTGAAGCGCAGACGATACACAATCAATTGTCTACACCAATGATTAAGAATGAACAATGCAATTTCGGAGGGGGTTTGCTTGCATCCATTCCCGTCCTTAATTTCAATTCGCCTACTGTGTAAAATGTTTGTTTGCAATTAAAGTGGGGTATCAAGGAATAATGCTGCAATTTGATTTTGTATGTGTTGACAGACATTATAAAATGCACAGGCGATGTAGAATGTAGCTGCTACAAAGAACTATTGCCACAGTGGCACCAGTAAAGACAACTGCCTGTGTGCAATGATTTTGCCGCTATGTTACAGAAATCACAGTGGAATAAATCAGCTTCAACACTGCAGTCCTCTAGAATTAGTGTGTATAGGCCAGACGTGTTATGATGTTTGAAAGCAGACAAACCCTGAGCATGTTCTTTTTCCCTCTCCGTCATTCTCTCCTTTAAAAAAAAAAAACGACTGACAGATGAAAACAGACCTCTGAGACTTCGGGTGGAAACCGCTGAGCCTGTTAGAGCTACAGCCACTCATGTTGACTCCCCCAAACTGCCAGCCTCATCATGCCTACCTCCGAGGCGCCTGGTGTGGGCAATAATTCCAGCACCTTGCCCTGGGACCCTGGTTCCCCTGGTCTCCTTGATTCCACGGACTGGCCGTCTGTGGCTAACAGTGTGGTGAAGATGGTGCTCATCTCAGCCATTGTGTGTGTGTCCCTGTTTGGCAATGTCGTGGTGCTGCTGGTGTTCCACAGGAAACCCCAGCTCCTGCACGTCGCTAACCGCTTCGTGCTCAACCTCCTCCTGGCGGACCTGCTCCAGACCGTGCTGGTAATGCCCTTCGCCATCGTGGCCACGCTGCCCGGGATGTGGCCCGTGGACTCCCGGCTCTGCCAGGCCTTGGTGGTGCTCATGCACCTGTTCGCTTTCGCCGGGGTCAACACCATCATCGTGGTGTCGGTCGACCGCTACCTGGCCATCATTCACCCGCTGTCCTACCCCACCCGCATGACCCCCCATCTGGGCACCAACCTCATCGCCTGCACCTGGCTGCTCAGCCTCTTGCAGAGCACGCCGCCGCTCTACGGCTGGGGGGCGATAGGCTTTGACCTCCGGCATAACGTGTGCTCCGTGGTGTGGTCGCACAGCCGCTCCTACTCGGCCCTGGTGGCCACCTTCTCCTTCTGGCTGCCCGTGGCCGTCATGCTGGGCTGCTACTGGATGGTGTTCAGGGCGGCCCGGAGGCAGAACGCACTGGTGCACCCTGTCCAGTCGCACCCCAAATCCCAGCCCAATAGGGCGCTGCCGCCCCATGCCACCCGACCCAGCAGCCCCCAACGCCCGCCCCAACACGCGCCCCCGCCCCTGGACTCCTTCTCGGCCGGGGGGTACCCCATACGGAGCGGCCACAGACGTTTCCACTACCACTGCAAGGCAGCCTGGGTGGTGTTTGTCATCATGGCGTCGTACGTCCTCAGCATGGGGCCGTACAGCGTCCTCAACACGGTGTCCATCTGCTCCGCCGTGCCCCCCCCCCCCTGGCTGGCCTCCCTGGCGCTGGTGCTCTTCTTTCTCCAGTGCGGCCTCCACCCCTACATCTACGGCTACATGCACCGCAGCGTGAGGAAGGAGTTCCTGGCCCTGCTCTGCGGCCCCGCCTGTGGGCGGGGCCACCCCGGTCACGCCTCCGCCCAGGACAGCTGCTTCACCGTGACCGACGGCCGCTCCGCGCTCCACCACCTGCCCAGCCTGGCGGCCCGCGTCTGCCCCCTCCGGACCTGGGAGGAGGGCACCACAACGGGGGGCACCTCCTCCTCCCCCACCGCCGCGGACAGGAAGTCTGGGGACAGCCGCCGGGAGACTGTCAGCCTAAGCTCTGACAGAGAACTCACAGGGCACGCCGGCATGAAGCAGGACGGTCGACAAAGCAAAGGATGAAAAGTGTTCCTCCTGTGCCAGTTTCCCCTTTAATAAAGACGTCACGCTTCAGCGTTGTCTTCTAGCTCTCACGGTTGTCCGGTCTGACAAACCTATGTTGGTTGTTGTACGAGACAGTGGTATTTTTGATGCCGTTTCTGTGACAGTAATTGCAAACCGAGTCGCAGAATATTCCCTGAAAAGCCATTGTTAGTTCTCTTGTTGTTACTTCACCTATTGTTATCTGCTAGGGCACCAGACAGGGTCGGAGATGTGTATTTTTATAAAAAACAACAAACAAAAAAAAACAACGTTGTGCATTCAAGTATTGTGTTTACATGAAAAATGGGGTAACATTTTAAGAATTTTAAATCATTTTCTACCCTCAAAGCGGAATCTCTGTCAAACTGCCAAGAAATATCAACCTGAAATAACAAGCCACGAATGTGTGACTGTATTTGACTGTTCTGAAGTTTGTTACACCCAGCGCTGACTTCTTTATTAAGATGTCCTTCTGAGGAGCCTTCTAGGAATGTGTGAACCATTAACTCTCCCCCTGCCCCTAGACCAGTAAATGTTGTATACTCTACTGTTTATCAGCTCAAGGCAAGAGGCAATGGATAGAGACCAAAATGACCAATGATTTTTGCAATTCATAAAATATGGTTCACTAGTTTAGCACCAGAATCATCGCCACTAGCTAGCTAGTGAAAGCAAAGTTCTCCTCCGTTTCCTAAACAACATCTCATCTGAATCCACTCTCATCTGTGTCCTATGATCCAGTCAGTTTAGTTTAAACTGCCTGCCAAGTGCTGCCGATGAACCCAGGATGTTATGGGGACTGTGGAGTGGCTGTGCCTGTCCTCAAGCCTCTTGAGCGGGTGAATACCACTCTCCCAGCCCCGTTTCCCTTCCAGAGCACCTCGTCAATGAGCTGTGCAGTGTCTCATTGAGTTTTCCACCACTGCCAAATGCACAAGGCAGCCTTCTGAGAGGCACGCCAGTAATGTTTGCCTTAGGCAGTTGGTGCTTCTCATTTCGGGATGTTCAAAAGGCTGGAAGCTCTCCCTCATCGGTCTGTATATCCAAAGCATCTTGGTTGGGCTCAACTGACTTCATGGAAATTGGCAGCTTTGGTAAGACACAGTAGGTAGTATTATTTTACCATATCAGTATTGGCGTTGACCTATCTTTGCACTTTATCAGAGAATAGAATCAGCCAATACAAAGCAGAATGCAATGTAATGCAAACCCACTAGTATAGATTATATTCACATTGACACCTAAAAAAGATTGATTGTCTGAAATGTTCAAATGTGCCCATTGATTTGGACCAAAGCCACTGGATTAATATATGTGGAGGCTGCGGTCTGTTACCTTGGGCTTAAGGAACAAAGGCTGTTGGTCTTCACTGCAACTCAAGTTTGATTGTGGAGCCCAACAAAGCTGATCTGAGAGCCCCTCACAGTATTGTTTAACCAACTAGGACATAGTGCAGCTGATACAGTCCGGCTTCAGCAATGGTTCTGGTCTGCTGAGTGGTCCTTCAGCTTGTGTGATCAGTATGCATGTTGTCGAGAGCCTGAAGGGACTCTAACGTGTAAAATATAGACTTTCTGAGTGCCAGGAATTTCCAGTTTCATACATTTTGTTAAATGACATTTGACCTGGAGTGCTAGTAGACAATCAAACATCATCAAGGAAAAGTCATCACCGACATTATGAAGCATTGTGTGATGTTTCCTGTTGAACATGTAAAAATAGTGAAACTAAATCAAATAATATAGAATGTTTTATATGCAGTATATATTGAAAAATTAGAGATGTGATTATTTCAATTGTGCTTTTTTATTTTTCAACATTTTCAACATGGTCCCAGGATGTTTATGTACAGTTCATTTATAAAAAATAAAATGTGAGTTAAAACCAGACAAAACAAAACTTGATGGATGCTTTGCCTTTCAAGGGGCAATCTGGGTTGCAAAAAAAGAAGCGTCTCTCCGCACTTGTTTTGGTAAACAGCCAGGCATGCATGTTTAAGCAATAAGGCACGAGGGGGTGTGGTATATGGCCAATTATTAAGCACAACGCTTAGCCGTGTTATATTGGCAAAATAACATAACCCCCGAGAGTCCTTACCGCTATTATGAAACCGGTTGCCATTGCAGTTACAGCAGTAGAAAGTTATGTGACGTCATACCCATTGTATACGGTCTCATATGTCATGGTTATCAGCCAATCAGCATCCAGGATTTGAAGCAGCTGGTTTATAATCTTCAATTACTAATGGCTGTATATAATCTATTAAAAAGACCAAAAAAGGATAGATGTTTGGCCCCTTAAAAGGGGAGAAATACTTCAATGATGTCAGGCCCCAACTTCCACTCCTATATAATGTGAAAATGCAGAAGTTGTTTTTAATTAATTAAGTGTATTTATTAACTGTAAAAATTGAATCACCTTAGGCAATGACTCCACACTGCTGAAAGGAAAAAGGCAGCAGTATTGTTTTCATTTAAGTTGCAGGAAGTTACCTAATAAGAAATTAATATCTAAATGGGGTACACTAATGGATTTACACTTCTAACAAGTTGCTATCTCGAGGGCTGTGTGAAATATTACACTCTGCACCAATCACATCGATACGTAAGCAGCTTGGGCTAACATTTCTGCCGCAAATTGATCTACCATGAAGATGTGCTTCATTAACTAGGTGCGCTATTTATTCATATTTTCATATAATTCAAAATATAGTCAAAAATTACAAGAAAAAACAGATTTCATCATGGCAGGGTCATAGATTATTGAGATCATTGATGTGGCATCGATCTGACGAGAAACAAGGACAGGCCATTAATGGCTGGATTCTATAGTCCCAGTCTGCCACGCCAAACAGAACAAACAAACAAAATTTACCTCCATATAGGCAACATTCTTTAAGTATAAACATTTATATTTTATCATTACACCAGTGTTGGTGAAAAACAAAAACACAAATATGATGTTTGAGTGTCAGAGTATATAAAATCTAAATAAAGTACATAACTTCTGAACATGACATATGAACAATAAAAGCACCCCTAACCAGTTGCCTGCTGAATTAGATCTTTGGAACTTACCTCAGGGTTGAAGGTGCAAGGGGAGTCAAAAGGAAATTAATTTTAGACAACTGTAAAAGCTATAGTTACAACAGCAACCTATAAAGTTCCCCAGCTAAAACAAAAGGAAGTGGCCTTTCCTCCCCAGATTTCTTTATGATATGTGATGGTTTCAAGTCAGAGTCTATTAAAAGGGCCTTGTTTCCTCCAAGCGGACAGTGAAGCACTGCCCCGGGACAGCAGGGAGTCTGCCCAGTCTTCCCATTAATCCACTTTGACCACACTGTAGATTTTATTCACAAACCAGAAGCAGGCAAAGAAGCCAATAGTACCTGAGGAAGAAGAAGAAGGATCGGGGGGGGTTGTTGAGACGCTTAATGTTCCACAGTCTACATAACATACATCATTAGAGCACGACACCTCTCCTACAAACACACAGGCTTTATACTTACATTCCATTTGGGCAAAACGTAACTCTAATACAGCTTGACACATTCATTACATCTACAAGTGACGTTTTCCCAAATGTCTTCAAATGGGAAATCTGATGTGTATGGAAATAGCCTCAGACAGCAGTCTGGGGTGGTCCGGCGGTTTAAGCCACAGCCTCTGGTGCACACAGACGGCTGCAGCGTGGGTTCAAATCCCGCCCAATGCTTCATCAGCAGAAAAAAAAATAACTTCTGTCTATCTTTCTCCACTTTTTGGTTGACTATACACACATACAAACACACAGATACAATACTATATTAAAAATATCTCAAACTTAAAGTAATGGAGAAAAGATACATTTGTAACTTTAGAGGTACCATCGAAATATATATGAATGGGGGAGCATATTGCAGCCTGAAAGATTCACAGCAGAACACTGAACCTGGTATAAACTGTCTGAATGTGTAATCGCGCAAGCATCCACAAAAGCCCATTGAAACACCTGTGCAAGCCAGAAAAGACTTAGCACGCGCAGAGCTTTTGAAGACGCTGCCGTTTTATCTACACAGAGATGATTTTAGCGGCGAGACAAGCAGGGCCCTAGCTGCGTCACTGAGGGGGAACCATGAACAAATAAACAAAAACACAAACTACCGAGAGCACAGGGGTCAATCACCACAGGAGCACGGGCTCCCAATCACCACAGGAGCACGGGCTCCCAATCACCACAGGAGCACGGGCTCCCAATCACCACAGGAGCACGGGCTCCCAATCACCACAGGAGCACGGGCTCCCAATCACCACAGGAGCACGGGCTCCCAATCACCACAGGAGCACGGGCTCCCAATCACCACAGGAGCACGGGCTC
>JACXGI010015633.1:0-17141 GCA_016801175.1 Esox masquinongy
AACAGTTTCTGAAGGGAGAGGGGAGGGAACAGTTTCTGAAGGGAGAGGGGAGGGAACAGTTTCTGAAGGGAGAGGGGAGGGAACAGTTTCTGAAGGGAGAGGGGAGGGAACAGTTTCTGAAGGGAGGGGGGATGACGAAAACAAACAACAGAGTATGATAGCTTCATTTTCATACAATAGAAATATCTAAATTGGGATTTAATATCAGAAGAAGTTGTGGAGGATCTGAATAATTATTTTATTAGCAATAGAAGTTGTGGAGGATCTGAATGATTATTTTATTAGCAATAGAAGTTGTGGAGGATCTGAATAATTATTTTATTAGCAATAGACGTTGTGGAGGATCTGGCTTGGAAACTAAGTCTAAGTCAGAAAATACGGTAAAACAAAAAAGGTAAATAGTCTCTAAATAGTTTTCCATTTGTGAGTTTAGAATTCTGACAACAGAACAATGTAATATACGCCCATTTAGGAAAAAGAGGAGGGTGTAGCTTTCAAAATGGCTGTTTTATTTTAATAACAAACTCAAACGTCAATTCCTGTAGGCATTTGACGGTCCTAGTGTTAAAAAGAGTGACGTACGTGGTGGTTTGGGAAACAGGCATAAGTCTGTCGTAACAAAGTCTATCTTAAGGATACATGCATTATTAAACCGTCATACGTTCCACGTTATCGGGAAACTGAGCCAAGGTATGTACAACCTTGTTTCCAAAAAAGTTGGGACGCTGGGTAAAATACTAATTAAAACAAAATGCAATGATGTGCAAATCATTTCATCCATATGATAAAGACAACATATCAAATGTTGAACCAGAGAAATGTTATTGTTTTTGTGAAAATATATGGCAATTTTTTAATTTGATGCCAACAACACATTTGAAATAATTTGGGAGAGGGGCATGTTTATTACTGTGTTGCATCTCCTAAACATTACCGAGACATAGAAACCGACAGTGAAAAATGTCAAACTGTACCCATCCCTAATTAAGACAGATTCCCTAATTGATCTGTCATTTCAATCGTTTACATTTTTTATGTTCATTTTCTAGTATCCATAGAGTCCGCAGGGGCCAAAAGAAGAAATATATTATACTTTTTCATTTAAAAAATATGCCTTCTCTCCTGGTAAATACTGAATTTCAGAGAGAAAAATTAACCCATTAATTCATGAAATGAAAGGACCAGATTGCTGATCGGGTGACACCATCTCCTACAATTAAATGTTTAATATTTAAAACCCCTCAGCAGCACAAACGAAACTTTTAACAGCACAAACGAAGCACAAACAAGATGATTTTGGTTGAATTTGGAGCATATTGGGGGACTGACTTCTGTTCAATCTCTATATGTTACCTCTGGGCCAAATTCTACAGAACAACAACATCAACTACCATAGCTATGCAGATGATACTCAAATATATATGGCTCTCGAACCGTAAGACAACAGCTCAATAGACTCACTGTGTCACTGTACAGAGTGCACAAATACCTGGATGAACCAAAATTGTCTACAATTAAACCAAGATAAAACAGAGATTATTGTGTTTGGCAACAAAAATAAAAGAACTATTATTAGTAAAGAGCTGGATTCTCGGGCCCTTAAAACCAGGGACCAAGTGCGTAATCTCGGTGTTCTGATAGACTCAGACCTCACATTTAACAGTCAGTGCTCTTAGATCCATGGACACAGGTCAGCTGGTAAAGCCCAGAGTCCAAACCAAACATGGAGAAGCTGCATTTAGCTGTTATGCTGCACACAACTGGAATAAACAACCAGAAGATCTTAGACGTGCCCCAAACGTAAAAAGAACTAAATCAGAGTCGAACTCCATTCATTTTAATGCATTTAGTTCTTCCACTTTGGAAATGATCCAGAAACAAGCTTTCCTCTTGTTTTCGCCCTGCTTAATCCAGCTCTTTTACGAATAACGCTACTCTCCGAAATCTTTCTTTGTTTGGCAGTTTTCAATTGGTACGCTGTTGTAGGCAACGGAGTTGGTATTTTGTTGTCATCTCTAGCTACCATTGTAGCTTCTGTCTGAAAAATGTTTTCTTAGCTTCTTATCACACACATTTTCTACCTCCAAGCTGTATGCATGATAACAAAGGAGCCAAGCCCTGCCTCGCCAAAGGCGATTGGCTAAAGATTGGCTAGAACAGGATTGGCTGCATTGTAGCTACCCAAGTCACATTTTTCAATGAAAAAATCCTACTTATTGCACTTTAAAATGAATAGTACCTAATGTAAAATATCAGATAGTAGCATATTATGCATATGCGACTTGCGAGGGGGGGGTCAGTGGGGGGGCCAGTAATTGTGTAAATGTGGCTATGGCCCCCCTGGCCACCCCTTGGCGACACAAGTGGTAGCATATTCACTTAGCCCAGGTGACTCCTTATCTATTTTTCTTTTTTGCATGGTACATACTTAATTTCACTGTGATTCAAATAGGGTCTTTGACTACGTCTATGTCTAATGCAGAAACAACCCCTTTCATGGACTTTGTACTCAGTGTGCAATTTAAATATAACAGGATGGTAGATTATCCCACTTGCAATGTCAGTGTTGTTTTCTTTTACCACAAGGGACAGTACAAAAATGTATCCTGTTGCTATGCTGTATTTGTCTGCTAAATTATGAAAAAAGTGGCAGTGATTAGTTGCTCTCAAGACCTGCAGCTGCTTTAGACCAGAGTGAGCCAGGACATGAACTCTAGATAGATTTGTAAGTTTGCTCAGTATCTAGAAAGCTAGCTATAACTTTCTAGTAGACACTTCAGAGAAGACTAAGATCTGTTATTTGTAATACAAATAAAAATAAATTATGATATAATTCAACAAAATAGTAAGGTGGCCAATAATTGGGGACAGTGGCCGATAATAGGGGGTCGTATTTTTTAGCGACAACATTAACCAACTACTGAAAATATTAATTTCCCTTTCATGACATGCTAGCTAACATTTGTATGTCACTTATAGCTAATAAATATCAGGAACACAGTTGCAAAACTGTGCGTGATTCACATATTCATGTTTGTTTGGGTTTGAAATTAATGTAATTCAATGTATTCTGTTCAGAGGAAGGGAGATCCGGTTGTTAAATGTTTCTTTTTTTAATTATGATACATTTTTAATGACTTTATTCTGAGATGAATGGCCTTATGACTAAATCTGTTTTTGAGAAATCTTGCTTAGAAACAGAATATACTCTATATGTTCATTTACTATAAACTATAGCAAACAAAAGTATTTTGGCTACTTACAGTACAGCCGTTTTTGACTTTTGTTGGTGTTGGATGGATGAAGATGGAGTGGACTTTAATTTCTTAATTTAGATAGAATTTAAGTCATATTAGAACAGAATCTAACACAAACTATGAGACAGGTACCAAAAATAACCTTATTTTGACAGATTTTACATCATTGTTACTCTAAAAATACATGATGAAAAGATGTTTTGGGGAGTATGCTCAGACGCCCCAATATGAGGCTTAGCCCTCCCATCCATGATTTTCTAGTGATGTCCCTGTGTGTGTATATATATATATATATATATATATATATATATATATATATATATATATATATATATATACAGGAACAATAAGTGGCGCCAGGCACTGAAAGACAATTGTAATTGCCTCTTGTGAGCAGCTTTAGTGTTGTCAAAAGAGCTGGGGGACAGCGGCTGTGGGACAGTTCAGAGCTGGGGGATATCAGCTGGGGGACAGTTATGACCTGGGTGACACTTAAGAGCAGGGGGACAGTTGCTGGGGACAGCAGCTCGGGGACAGTTAAAAGCTGCGGGACATTGGCTGGGGGACAATTAAAAGCTGCGGGACATCGGCTGAGGGATATTTACGGGCTGAGGGACAGTTTAGACCTGGGGGACAGTTAAGAGCTGCGGGACAGTTAAGACCTGGGTATAGTTCTGGGCTGGGGGACAATTAATAGCTGGGGGACAACGGCTGGGCTGTGGGGAAATAGTGGCACATAATCAGTAAGAGCTCGATTGCAGCTGTGTAAAAGTGTCTGCAAATTGCGATCATGTTAGC
This sequence comes from Esox masquinongy, assembly GCA_016801175.1. Taxonomy (NCBI): domain Eukaryota; kingdom Metazoa; phylum Chordata; class Actinopteri; order Esociformes; family Esocidae; genus Esox; species Esox masquinongy. The sequence continues at coordinate 4,056 of JACXGI010015633.1, forward strand.
GCTCAGTCCTCAATACCTATGGAGGGCCACCGGTCTACTGATTACTCATGTGTTTCATTTTTCGAAAGGGTACATTTGGTAAGACCCTTTTTTTGCTTCAGCCCCTGCCCCCAAAATGTCTGCACGGCCCTGTGAAATTTACCATTTGAGATGAATAATGTTTTAGTTATTGAAGGAACATCAGAACCGCTCTGGAAAGCACTATGAGTAATAGTGCAATAACGCAAAGTTGAGGTATATGCTTTAACGGTATTTAGCTTGAGGCTATATGGTAGATGCGTACTGTTCACTCTTATTAATAACGACTGACTCGGAAGTATGTAGTCAAATATAAACGCACTTTATTGCACAGGTTGATAATTCACATATCTTCAAGTGAAATCAGGTAAGTACTGATAATGTTTTAGTTAACAAATTGAAGACATGACATGGTCAGAAAACCGTATAACTCCACAGCTAAATATTAACTCACTAAAGGTGCCAGTTAAAGGTGAAATCAGCCCGCTGTGTGATCTCTTATAGAGACAGTATCTAATTCATACAAAATATGAAATATAAAAATATAAACAATTTAAACAGTAAACATCTCTATGTAGATAAGTCTGAAATTGGCTCCCACATTACCGGCTCCTAATTGTTATCTAAATCATGAAAAAATTATCAAAACTACATACAGAGCCAAGTTACCCAAAACACTTCTTTCAGTCTTCTGTCTTGCCAAGTACCTTATTACCTGGGTTCGTAGGTCACTAGTACATAACCCACCATAGGAGATCAGTCTTTACCACTGGCTCATTCAGCCTCTTGCAAAAGACAGACCTTAGAAATGGGCTTATCTAACTCATTGTTCTTAGTCTTGATGTGAACCTGGCGTATAAATCCATGTCTGTCTGGAACCACCTGAATGATCTTGGCCATAACCCAAGAGTTGCATGATGCTGTGTTTCCCACTATCAAGACAACGTCTCCAGTGCCAAAGTTGTGTGAGGCCCATGTACAATGCTTCCAGAACAAATCCGACATATATTGGACTTGTTTACATCTTTTACGAGAGTAGATATTCTCCTTTTGAAAGAGCCCTGGGGACAGGGATGGCTTGGTCTTGAGGAGCAAAAGGGGTTTCGGTTTAGACACTTCCAAGTTGTTTAGGTCGCTGGATGCCTTGATAATAGGACCACCGTTAATGATGGCTTCTGCCTCACACAGAACAGTATGAAGGCCCTCCTCATCCAGGGTTTGCACTCTTAATGTGGCGTTGAGAATCTACCTTATCAATCTTATCAACCACTCCCAGACTCCACCATGATGAGATCCATTATTGGTGTTGAACATCCATTTGATTCCTCTTTGACTAAAAGTGTCTTCAATCTTCAAGAAATGTCATGCTTTTATAGCTTCCTTATGCTCAGGTTCAGCTCCTACATAGTTTGTTCCTGAGCGAAGCACTGAGATGTGTCCCATTCTGGTTATGGAGCAGCCATGCGCATTGATGAATGAGTCAGTATCCAGGGATAAGGCAACCTCAATGTGCACTGCATGGATAGTCAAGCAGGTAAAGATAACTCCATTTCTCTTGACAACACTTCTTCTGCGGTTAATCTCAAATGGACCGAAGTAGTCTACACCAGTATATGTGAATGGAGGTTCATCCTGACTACATAAGTAGTCTACACTTGACGTCAGGGTCCTCTGTGGTTAAATCCCTTGAATGAAATGGGTACTTTGGCCATTCCTCTTCAGACTTATTGAGAATGTCTGCCCCCAAGATCCATATTTCGTTCTGTAAAAGGAACACACCCTCTGTCTTCTCGAACCGTGATCGGCTGGGTTCATGATTTTATTGACATTTCTCCATTGTGATGGTTCTGACACCTTCTGAATTGCAGCCACTCTGTTGGCCACTAATGTAAGAAATGTTGTGGACTCGTTACTAATGTACTTCAGTACGGTAGTACTATCAGCCCAGAACATGGAATCTTCGAGCTGCAGCTACAGCTCCCTTTTCAGCATAAATGTTTTGCCCATGCATCCTGCCATGGTGGTTGCCGTGAGCGGAGAATCTGAACTTGAATGTGTCAGACTGGACACACCACTGTACACATTATGTGTGTTCTACAGGGAGTGTAGTGTGTCTTTATCCAGGTTCAAGTGATTGATCTCCTTTGCTCTCTCTTCTTCAGGAATAGCAGACAGTACATCACAACTGTTGCTTACCCACTTCGTCAATCTGAATTTTCCTGTCTCTCAGGTTGTGATAGAGCGATATGGCTTCCTCTTCTGAGCTGACTGATTCCAGACAGTCAACGTAGATGTTGTGAAGCATCGTATTTTAATTTTTTTTTTTAACCTTTATTTATACAGACAAATCAGTCTGAGACTAAGGCCTATTTTACAGCTGAGCCCTGTGTACAGCAAATACAAATACAAAATTACAGATAACAGTTACATTTAACAGTGAAATGTTCATTTATCATCGATTTAAAATGAATAATAGAAACCAAATCAGCAAGCTTTGTATTGTTCTGCAATTCATTCCATGAATGAGGAGCATGGTACACACAAGCAGTTTTCCCCAGTTCTGAATAAGCCAGAGGAATCTCTAAGACCAACCAATCTTGGGAACGTGTTCGATAAGTCCCAGTTTTCAAAGTTATTTTAGAGGTAAGATAGCCTGGCTGTTTTTACATTATAGCCCTATATATAAACAACAACCAGTGTCTGGTCCTCGTGGAAACCAGGGAGTCCTTTTACAGAAGCTTGGTGAAGATAGCTCTCATATTTGTCATATTGTCAAACTCCATGTACTCCACATCTGTCATGGTGTTAAGACATCCTGTGAAGAAGAGAGTGTAAGTATGAAGAGCCTCTCCGTCATCCAACTTAATATTAGACTAGCTCAGATCCTTTTCTATGTAAGCTACACCACGGTCAGGCTCCATGTGTAAACAGCTGCAGATTAACTCTCTAGGCTGTCCACTGGTATGAACTTGATACTAAATATTGACGAATTGGAATCGGAGGGTGAACAACATGTGTATATTGAGGGCGGAGATGACATACAAATTTAATCTGAATCAGAGTCTGAAATTGAGTCTGCTTGTGACTCATTGCAAGAGTCTACAAAAAATGGCACAATATGGGTTCAACAAACTGCTGGGATCCCGCTGGGAAAAATGAAACAATGCAGTATCATGGTAGAAACCCCCAGGCCCACTCCATATGCAAGGGAAAATATGAAAAGTCCTTTGAGAAGATTCCAGTGTTTGATTGACACAGAAATGTTGCAAAGGATTCAAACCCACACTCTTGCTGAAGCTGAGCGAAATAGTGCGGTAAGGTTTGAACTGACAGATGAGAAATTAAAAGTGTTCATAGGCTTGCTTTATTTAAGAGGAATTACAGAAGGCAAAAACATGAATCTTGAAGACTATTGGTCCGCTCATTTGGGCATTCAATTTTCAAACAGACAATGTCTAGACAAAAATTCAGAGATATCAAGCTCTAATTACGTTTTGATAACAAAAGAACAAGAGTTGCCCATATTGAGACTGAGAAGTTTGCCATGATATCTGAGATATTTGATACATTTGTGAAAAACAGTGTTGCTTCTTACAAGCCCAGTGCGAACATAACTGTTGATGAACAGCTATTTCCTACCAAAGCACACTATTGATTCACACAGTACATGGCTAATAAACCAGACAAATTTGCGATGAAGTTCTGGATTGCCGCTGAGGTCAAAACAAAATATTATAAATATATGTTGAATGCACTTTCCTATCTGGGAAAAGATAATAGCAGGCCAGCTGGGTAGCGTTTATCTGACAATGTCGTTACGCCTCTTGGGGAAAGGAACAGACAATTTCGTCACCTCGTTGCCACTGGCGAGCGACCTTTTGGCAAATAAAACCACAATTGTTGGTACAATGAATAAAATCAGAGGAGAGATGCCACCGTGTACACAGACACAGTCTGAAAAATATTCAACACCAGACAAGAGCTTCTCTTGGTCTTTTTGGGACACCAAGCCCTTGATTCTTGCTGTATTTTTAAGATGATAGAATGCTGTTTTGTTACAGCTTTAAAAAATAAAATACAAATGGTGGATAGCGAGTCTGGCAGAAATATGGGCAAAATAGCTTTAAATTTGCTTTTCCAGTGGTTATTTTAACATAAAAAAAAATACTGGGGGATAAAGCATGCATATCTAGGTGAATTCTTAAAAGGAGCTTCCTGTAAGTATATCGAGTGCAGCAAAAAAAAAAATTATGTACCTCTGGGTCAAATTGAACCCTTCCGGCGCTTTTAGTGTTAAAGGTGAAATCAGCCAGCTGTGTGAACTCTTAATGAGACAGTATCTAACATGAAGGCGACTTGTGAGAAAAGCCAGAGATGCCAACAATAAATTTGACCTACAGAGTTCAATGGTAAGCATTTTAAGAGCTGTGCATAACCCCGGCCTGATGGGATGGTGGCAAGAGAGAAGCCATTGCTCAAAAATTTCTATCTGAAAGTACATCAGGAGTTTGCCAGCAAGCATGCAAAGGGACCCACTGTAGACACATAACATGTGGTAGATGTATGGTGCGCTATCTCGAAACGAAGGGCAAACATCTCTTTTGTGGCAAGACGTTAAGCAGATAGAATTGTATTGTTGAACTCCACTGTAGCAAATAACTGGCAAATTTTCTGAAGGAGATTATCATCCTAAATCAGTCTCTGAACATTTGAACATGGTTACCTATAGGTTGATTTTGGCTGGGGTGTCCCCCGAATTTGAGCTAGCTAACATATTTTGACTGAATTCACTAGCTAATGACTATACTGCCATCGATCAAAAAGTTATTTTGATGAGATGAAGGAAACATTGTTTTCAACTTAATATTTGTCCACTTTAGTAATGTCAGCATACATCTAAGCATCTATGGTGCAATTTAGACATTTTTAAAGTCCTTAGCCAAATTCAGCTCTTGACTATCATGGCTACACGACCAAGTGACAGAGCATGAATAGGGGACAAGACAAATTTGCTGAGCATCATTTATGTGTACAGTTTCCACACTCATTAAAGAACTGCATCAGAAGTCTCCTGAAATATCTATGTTTTTGGGAGAATAGAAACAGTGGCAAAGAAGACACAGGGAGTGTAGTGGGAAATTCATTGCTCAAGTTTGCTGATTGAGCCAATGATTCTCCAACTGCCAATTTCTGGTGCTTTACGTAATGGCTACAAAGGTCACGTTTGATACCACTCTCCACCAGACCTTCCATGAATTTGGACAGAAGTGTATGAAAATGGGATTATAAACTCATTGTTTCAAGCTTCCTTGTAGAAACTTGAGGCTGAACTTAAAATCTCATTTCTAATTTTAGCTACAAAATAATGTTTGTGTCCCTCCCTGTTTGACTCCGCGTTTGACGCGTTTGACTCCGCCCACATTGAGCCCGGCCCGGAACTGCACATTGCAGTCAGGGGCTTCTCATCCTGACTGCTCCATTGCTTAAAGTAGGGGTGGGTGGTTTGATCCCAAAATATACTGTAGATAGTACAGATAATACGTCTCGTTTATGAATATCGATTCTAGCGTCAATAGGTTGTACCCATTTTATCAAAGAGCAGAACTGCCACTCTGCAAACAACTCTCCATTGAAAAGTAGCCTACTTCTCCAGCTCTACAGCTGTTACTTGTGACTGTGCAACCATGCAACGAACATACGCGTTGTGCACGCACAGCGCGCCGTGGCACGCGCCCTGACTAACGGCGCCAACCGCCAATCCAAGATACAGACCTACATTCATTGGATGCATGAATGCCATGGCTGAATGAAGGAGGAACGTCATGTGGAGATATTTTGCAGCTGTACATGAAAACATTGTGAACTGCGATGTATGTAGGAAGGTTGTTCGCTACGGTGGCAACACCATCAATTTGTTTTAACATGAAAACCTACAAGAGAACTGAGCTGCAACAGAAAAGAAGGGAGGAGGGCAATGCCTCAGACAGATCCCTGACACAGAGACAGAGTTCACTGGCAGAGTATTTTCAGAGAGGCAAGGATTATCCAGGTATATATAGTAGTGAAATTAATACTCTAGTCGAAGGGGGTTTTGTTCAGCATTGGTTAATGATACATTAATGTTACATACATTATTTACTAACTGTATTTGGCTATCATTAGCTGTTACTTTAGCAGACTGATTAAATAAAGGCCTAGACTATATTCAGACACTCAAATAATATTTTCAGCCCATTTAAACTTATCTAAATTACTTATTTTAATGGAACTGAAAAAAATACCTCAAACCTGAAATATGCCCATTCAAATTACGTTAATAAAAATGTATATTTTTGTTATTTGCCTTTAAAACCGGTCATGTGTTTTAACATGCATGTGATTACAGTACAAAGCAAAAAAAACAGCTTAATTCCTTTATGTAGCAGTTTGTTACAAAGCCCCACAGGTGGCTTTTAAAAGTACCTAATTACAGTTAGTAGTCACAGTTCCCATAAAGTAACTAGTCACATTACTTAGTTGCTTGCTGTAGAAAGCAAGGCTTTAAATTACTTAGTTACTTGAAGATAATTCCATTGATTCTATAGAAGGCACACATTTAATGGGTTATCATATAATTACATAGTCGGATATTGCACGGTCAGTGTCAGCCACCATCATATAACATTATTGTCACAAACAGGTCGTTGCCCGGAACGACCCGAATAATCTTTCATACATACTCACATGAAACAGGACAAAGTGAGATGTATTGCTGTGGTGTTTTGTTTGGTGTGGTCTAGTCAATTGTTTGCTGTGTGCTGTTTAGTCCTTGTTCAACCTGTGTGTTTTTGTTTGTGCCTGTGTCCCTGGGAAAAGGGGTTTTTAGCAAGTCGCCCTTGGGCATACACAACCCGTAGGAAAACTTTGTCTAAAAACACTAGTTAGAACTGAGCGGACCACCCACTTTATTTTTGTATTGGTTAGTAGTTAGCTAAGCGGTTCTTGAGGCAGGCAAGTTCAGTTTAGGGGTGTTTGACCATTATTATTTCATTTCTTGGGTCCAGCTGAGCCCCTTTTCCCTACCCCCTTTACCGTGTGTTTATAATAAACGTTTTATGTTTGACGGTAGCTTTGGTTGTCTGTGTCGTTTGTTCCCACTGTTCCTGTACACTACACCACTTTGCATGAGTTCTATGTTACGGGTCTCTGTACCATCCACCCTAGACTGCTAGAGTCACAGGGTTCGTAACAGTATTGCAAGTGCCTCCACATTTTCAGCCCAGGCTTATTCAACAGCCTACAACCCCGTTTCCAAAAAAGTTGGTACACTGTCTAAAGTAAAGAAAAATAATGATGTGCAAATCATTTAACCTTATTTTCAATAGAAAATAGTACAAAGACAACATATCAGATGTTGAAACTGAGAAATTTTGTTATTTGAAAAATGTATGCCCATTCTGAATTTGATGCCAGCAACACGTTTAAAAAACGCTGGGACAGGGGCAACAAAAGACTGGAAAATTGTGTAATGCTAAAAAAAAACCTGGTGGAACATCTCACAACTAATTAGATTAATTGGCAACAGGTCAGTAACATGTTTGGTTACAAAAAGAGCATCCCAGAGAGGATGGGCCTGTCAGATGTAAAGATGGGGAGGGGTTCACCTCTTTGTGAAAGACTGTGCAGGCAAATAGTGCAACAATTTAAGAATAACGTTTCTCAATGTAAAATTACAATGCGTTTTGGGATCTCATCATCTACGCTACATAATATCATTAAAAGATTCAGAGAATCCGGAGAAATCTCTGTACGTAAGGGACAAAGCCGAAAACCAATATTGGATGGCCAAGGCCCTTCTGGCACTCAGGCGTCACTGCATTAAAAACAGACATGATTCTGTAGTGGAAATCACTGCATGGGCTCAGGAAAACTTCCAAAAACCATTGTCTGTGAACACAGTACATTGCTGCATCCACAAATGCAAGTTAAAACTCTGCCATGCAAAGAAGAAACCATTTATAAACAAGATTGAGAAATGGTGCCGCCTTCTCTGGGCACAAGCTCATTTAAGATGGGCTGAGATAAAGTGGAAAACTGTCCTGTGGTCTGACCAATCAAAATTTTAAATTATTTTTGGGAATCATGGACGCCACATCCTCCGGGCTAAAGAGGAGAGGGACCATCCGGCATGTCAGTGCACAGTTCCAAAGCCAGCATCTGTGATGGTATGGGGGTGCATTAGTGCACATGGCATGGGTGACTTCCTCATGACTGCAACATATGCTGTCATCCAGATGACATCTCTTTCAGGGAAGGCCTTGACTATTTCAGCAAGACAATACCAAACCACATTCTGCATGTATTTCAACAGCATGGCTCCGTAGTAAAAGAGACCAGGTGCTAAACTGGCCTGACTGCAGTCCAGAACTGTCACCCATTGAAAACATTTGGCGCAATATGAAATGAAAATTATGACAAAGGAGACCCCGAACTTTTGAGCATCTGAAATCCTATATCAAGCAATAATGAGAAAAAAAATGTCACTTTCAAACAGAGCATGTGAGCAGAGTGGAGCGGGAGCGAGCGGATTTTGGACAGAGCGCAGAGCAGCATTTTTAAAAGGACGGAGCGTCACCCTATGTCCCACTCCAATTTCGCTCCGCTCACACCTCGAGTCTGAAGCATGCTCAAGCCTGACCCAGAATCCATCTGTGTCTTGCACAGTCATCAACAGTAGACTATTTTCAGTCAAAACTCGGCTCAATAATGGAGTTCACCAAGTACTTCAGAAAGGAAAATGAGAAGTCATACAGGTAGGGGCGCTGCCAGAGATTTTGGGCCCACTGAAAATATATCGTATTGGGCCCCAAATAATGTTCTAATATTTGTTTAGGACCCCTGTCAGTCACAGGCCCTTAGAATAATCCTAACTTTCCCCCCCCATACGGCGCCCCTGCATACAGGTGTACTATTAATATAAAACTAACTAACAATGATAATGTGGTACAAGAAAAAGAATGTGGTGACATTGTTACTGTCAGTAAAGATTCATTTTGGAATCTAAAAAGACACATCTCTCGAAAACACGAAAGCGTGCTACGTGAACATGCTGGGAAGAAACCAAAAGGTTAGCAAGTTGAATACAGTAACTTGTAACAAAAGTGCAAAGTAAACATAGCCTAATATTCAAACAAATTAGTTTTGTTATTCAAAGTAGGCCTAATATATGGTTCGTTTAATTTAATTTGTTGTCCATGAATTTGTATTTTATAGAGCAAGAGGAGCAGCAGCAGCAACAAGAGAAAAGGGTTGAGGAATTCAAAAGTTTCTTCACTGCACACAAAGGCCCAACCATAACAAGGGAGAGAAAAAGAGAGCTGGATGTAGCATTTTTTAAAATGATTTACATGGACTATGAACCACTGAGTAAAGGAGAACGCAAAGGGATGCAACACTTCGCCAGCACAGCTCAATCAGGCTACACCCCCCCCATGCTACAACACCGTACGGAACACGCTCATGCCACATGCCCTGGAAGAGATGGAAGCCAAACTGCAAGACCTACTGCAAAATGGCTGTGAGCACATACAGGGGCACCATACCGCAGGTCGTATTTACCAAAAGTATGAAAGTGTACTGAAATATTGGAACGTGCAACAGCGTGCGATTTGGGTCGTCACTGACAGTGCCAGCAACATGATCAAGGCGTTTAACCTCCTCCCTGGCCCTGAAGAGGAGGCAGAGGGTGAAGTGACCGCGGATGTCAGCAGCAGCGCAGAACATGAAGAGGAGGATGAGGGACCACCTGCGCCCTCGCAAGTCCATGTGGAAGTGATAGTTTCTACATTAGTGGTTATGATAAATCAGTACTTTACTGTGTCAAATTTACATCTGAGATGCCCCATTCCCATGCTTCAGGTGGCGATCAAAGACGCCGTTAACGAGCACGACAACATTAATAGGCTGTTAGTGAAAGTTGTGGACCTGGTGAAAAGTGTACGCAAGAGCACCTTTGAACACAGAGGAAACCGACCAATTAGGTGTCACTAATGCCTGCACCACTCGATGGAGCAGCCAGCTGCGGATGATTGAGTCGGTCATCCGGTTGTTCCAAAAAGACCCGTTATGGCAAAACAAACTCAAGTCTAATGTTGCTAACATCACCCTGAATCAACTACGGCAGCTGACGCACCTTGTCAGTGTGCTGACACCACTGGCAGACCTCACAGACAAAATGCAGAAGGAGCTGGGGAACCTGGGGATGATCCTCCCTAATGTCACAGAAATCAAATCCCTGCTCACCGATGACATTCACGCTGCACTTCCAATGGCATTGCTGCTTTTGCAGAAACATTGGCAAACAACGTGTCAATTCGCTATGGAATATACTATACTGATAAACATCTCATTTTAGCATCAGTGTTAGATCCCTGTTTCAAGACAGAATGGATAATCCGAGATGAGTCTGTATGCAACAAACTCGGGGAGATCTGCGACCTTCTCATAAAAGAAGCTGAGGAAATTAACGCTCCCAGCGGGACACCCGAGACCGACACCCCACCCGCCGCTGACCTGAATCCCGAGCCTGAACCAAAAAGAGCTCGCCTGTTCGGGTCATACTTCAGCGAGCAGCAACGCATAACCGGAGACGCCAAAGGTGAAGTCGAAAATTGACCTCTCATCCCTGAGACAGAACCGGGACGCAGATGTTATTCGATTTAGGAAAGAAAACTCCACGTCTTTTCCCCGCCTGGCTGAAGTAGCTCGCATTGTTTTCAGCATCCCAAGCGGGTCTGCGAGCGCAGAGAGGGTTTTCTCCGCTGCTGGCCTGCTGTCAAGAAACCACCACATGAGTCTGAAGCCTCAGACATTGGCCAAACTTGTGTTCTTGAAGGTGAACTCAAAAGAACTGTAGATAAGGAAAGCAATTCATTTTTTTTTATTTTATTTTAAAGTTTGACAATGGATATAAGCCAATTTAAACTTTTAAGCTGCGCAAAAGTTCAGTTATCAGAATGTTGGCCTAATAGTTAATTTACTTTTAAAACTTTGATGTATAGCCTGTATATTTCTATTTATATAATTAGGCCCATTGATTCGTTTAATATTACTGGACTTTTTGTGTATATTCCTTCTTACATAGGCTAGGCCTAATTTGTAATTTGAAATAAAACATTTCTTTTTGGAGAATGTGGTCATTGCTCTTTAGTTCTTTGGGAGGTAAGGCTGTGGTTTAAGCTAAAAGTGAAATACATGCAGATTTTTTTCCTTTTTTGGAGAGAGCGTGGGGCGATTGGAGTGGAGCGCGATGCAAACTGTGTTGAGCGCTGAGCGATAATGAGCGGACCGGCCTGATGTGGCTTTGAGCGGGGGGAGCCGAGGAGCTGAGATTCTCACCACTCCACTCTGCTCATATGCTCTGCTTTCAAAACTACAGCAATTGGTCTCCTCAGTCCCCAAACACTTACAGAGTATTGTTAAAAGAAGAGGTGATACAACACAGTGGTGAACATGCCCTTGTCCCAACTTTTTTGGAATGTGTTCAAGGCATTAAATTCAAAATGGGCATACATTTTTTCCAAAAACTGTAACATTTCTCAGTTTAAACATCTCATATGTTGTCTTTGTACCATTTACCATTAAGTATAGGGATAAATGATTAGCTGTGGCCTGGCACACTGATAAACATACCTTCTAAAAATGAAAACGTTAAGCAAACTGCAATTTGAAATCCCTTCTTGTTTCATGACTTTCAAGTATGACTTGTTTTGTATGTACTCTGTATTTTTTTCTGTTTGTTTTTAATCATTGAAACTATCCTATATATGTTAACTTGTATACGTCAGGCCCAACTGTACAAGAGACCTTGGCCTCAGTCTGTGTTCCTTATTTAAAGAAATGTTTAATAACAAAATAATAATATTCAGAAGTGAATCATTACTAAATCTGTTTTGAAATGATTCAGAATAATAATCGCATTTAGAAATAGAACATGTATTTAGATGTTCATATGCGATCAACTTTGGTTGTCCAACAGAGGATGATTTGAGATCAAACTTTGGTTGTCCAACAGAGGATGATTTGAGATCAAACTCTGGTTGTCCAACAGAGGATGATTTGAGATCTAACTTTGGTTGTCCAACAGTAAACTGCTTCCCTAGCCTGAATCGCACAGCTCAGCCACCCACTGCACAAATTGCTGGTCATTGCTACATATCAATTTGAAATGAATTGGAGCTGGGTGCGTGGCTTTGGTAGGTGTATCAAGATCTTTAGCAGGAAGTGCTGGTGCTGCCATCTTTGCATCCTTTTGAAACCTTCCATCACCTGCCTGAACGATTGCCTCCCTGTAGCACTGACCTCCATCACCATGAAGTGCTTCAAGCGGCTGGTCAGAACACACATCTGCTCCACCCTTCCTGACACCTTGGACCCCTTTCAATTTGCATCCCGCCCCAACAGATCTACGGATGATGCCATCGCCCTGACGACACACACCGCCCTCTGCCACCTGGAAAAACGCAACACACGTGGCGATGCTGTTTTTGGACTACAGCTCTGCATTCAACACTATTGTGCCACTAAGCTTGTTCCTTTGGTCAGGACCCTGGTATTTAACACCTCCCTCTGCAATTAGATCCTGAACTTCCTGACGGCAGACCCCAGGTGGTGAGAATGGGTAACCTCACCTCCTCTGCACTGACCCTGAGCACTGGAGCACCACAGGGCTGCATAACACAATAAAGACCTGATTAGTTATATACAGGTGCTGGTCATATAATTAGAATATCATCAAAAAGTTGATTTATTTCTGTAATTCCATTCAAAAAATTAAACTATATTTATATTATATTATATTCATTCATTACACACAGACTGATATATTTCAGATGTTTATTTCATTTAATTGTGATGATTAAAACTGACAACTAATGAAAATCCCAAATTCAGTATCTCCGAAAATTAGAATATTACTTAAGACCAATACAAAAAAAGGATTTTTAGAAATGTTGGCCAACTGAAAAGTATGAACATGAAAAGTATGAGCATGTACAGCACTCAATACTTAGTTGGGTCTCCTTTTGCCTG
>JACXGI010015634.1:0-17137 GCA_016801175.1 Esox masquinongy
TTTTGAATGGGTTTTGTTTCACAATCCTCTCCAGGGTGCGATTATCCCTATTGCTTGTACACTTTTTTCTACCACATCTTTTCCTTCCCTTCGCCTCTCTATTAATGTGCTTGGACACAGAGCTCTGTGAACAGCCAGCCTCTTTAGCAATGACCTTTTGTGTCTTGCCCTCCTTGTGCAAGGTGTCAATGGTCGTCTTCTGGACAGCTGTCAAGTCAGCAGTCTTCCCCATGATAGTGTAGCCTAAAGAACTAGACTGAGAGACCATTTAAAGGCCTTTGCAGGTGTTTTGAGTTAATTAGCTGATTAGAGTGTGGCACCAGGTGTCTTCAATATTGAACCTTTTCACAATATTCTAATTTTCTGAGATACTGAATTTGGGCTTTTCATTAGTTGTCAGTTATAATCATCAAAATTAAAAGGAATAAACACTTGAAATATATCAGTCTGTGTGGAATGAATGTATACATTATACAGGTTTCACTTTTTGAATGGAATTACTGAAATAAATCAACTTTATATTGTAATTATATGACCAGCACCTGTATATATATATATATATATATATATATATATATATATATATATATATTTTATTTTTTTTTATTTTTTTTTTGGAGCTGTATATACACACAGCTCTGGAAAGAATTAAGACCACTCGTAATTTTTCTTAAATCAACATCTCAACATGTATGGCAGCCATTCCATTCCAGTGTCTGTTAAATTACAACACAGGCACACCTTATTTTATTTAATGAGGTACTGATTAGGTGATTACTTGAACCAAATCTAATTTAACGAAGAAAAGTATAAAAACCACTGCTGTGGTCATCACTATCCTCTTGCAATAGGACCAGCTGGAAGGCAAAAACAGTGCAAGTAGTAGCTCAAAGGTAATTTTAATTTAAAAAAAAATAATTCAGCATGACAAAAGAGTTGAAAATAAAAGCTTTGAGTGAAGGGTTCAATTCTGGCTTTACTGGCAGAGGGATACAGTGAGCGTCTGGTTGCTTCCATCCTGAAAATTTAAAAGACGGCAGTTCATAAGAACAAGGACAAGCAACAGACATTGGGGACAACAAAGCTACAGACTGGCAGAGGGCGAAAACAACTGACCACTGACCGAGATGACTGTCAACTCATTCAAATGTCACTCAACAACTGTAGGATGACAAGTGACCTACAAAAAGAATGGCAAACAGCTGCTGGGGTGAAGTGCACGGCGAGGACGGTTCGAAACAGGCTCCTAGGGGCAGGGCTGAAGTCGTGCAAAGCTAGAAAAAAGCCATTCATCAATGAGAGGCAAAGAAGAGCCAGGCTGAAGTTTGCAAAAGACCATAAGGATTGGACCATAGAGGAATGGAGTAAGGTCATCCTCTCTGACAAGTCAAATTTTCAGCTTTGCCCGACACCTGGTTGTCTAATGGTTAGACGGAGACCTGGAGAGGCCTACAAGCCACAGTGTGTAATTTGGTGGAGGATCGGTGATGATCTGGGGATGGCTCAGCAAGGCTGGAATCGGGCAGATTTGTGTTTGTGAAGGACGCATGAATCATGAATCAATCAAGTACAAGGGTGTCCTGGAAGAACACCTGCTTCCTTCTGCCTTGACAATGTTCCCCAACTCTGAGAAGTGTTTTTTCCAGCAGGACAATGCTCCATGCCACACAGCCAGGTCAGTCAAGGTGTGGATGGAGGACCACCAGATCAAGACCCTGTCATGGCCAGCCCAATCTCCAGACCTGAACCCCATTGAAAACCTCTGGAATTTGATCAAGAGGAAGATGGATGGTCACAAGCCATCAAACAAAGCCGAGCTACTTGAATTTTTGTGCCAGGAGTGGCATAAAGTCACCCAACAGCAATGTGACACACTGGCGGAGAGCATGCCAAGACGCATGAAAGCTGTGATTAAAAATCAGGGTTATTCCACCAAATATTGATATCTGAACTCTTCCTAAGTTAAAACATTAGTATTTTGTTGTTGAAAAATGAATATGAATTTGTTTTCTTTGCATTATTTGAGGTCTGAAAACAATGTTTATTTTATTATTATTATAATATTTTGACCAGTTATTATTTTCTACAAATAAATACTCTAAATGACAATATTTTTATTTGGAATTTGGGAGTAATGTTGTCAGTAGTTTATAGAATAAAACAAAACTTAATTTTACTCAAACACCAGAGAAACTGATAATTTTGCAGTGGTCTCTTAATTTTTTCCAGAGCTGTATATATAAAAAACACTGAGTGCGCGTGTGTGTTTTAAAGCAGCTAACAAAAACGCAGTAATATTTTTCTGCAAAAAAAGCTAACTGTTACACTGTCATGATATATACCGATCAGCCTTTACATTATGACCAACTGCCTAATATTGTGTAGGTCCCCCTTTTGCCGCCAAAACAGCCCTGACCCATTGGGGCATGGACTCCACTAGACGTCTGAAGGTGTGCTGTGGTATCTGGCACCAAGACGTTAGCAACAGATCCTGTAAGTTGCGAGGTGGGGCCTCCATGGATCGGACCTGTTTGTCTGCATTAGAGATCTGGAGAATTTGGAGGACCAGTCAACACCTTGAACTCGTTGTGTTCCTCAAACCATTTTTGCTTTGTGGCAGGGTGCATTATCCTGCTGAAAGAGGCCAATGCCATCAGGGAATACCGTTGCCATGAAAGGGTACATAAGGTCTGCAACAATGCTTAGGTAGGTGGTACGTGTCAAAGTAACATCCACATGAATGGCAGGACCCAAGGTTTCCCAGCAGAACATTGCCCAAAGCATCACACTGTCTCCGCTGGCTTGCCTCCTTCCCATAGTGCATCCTGGTGCCATGTGTTCTCCAGGTAAGCGACGCACACGCACCCGGCCATCCATGTGATGTAAAAGAAAACGTGATTCATCAGACCAGGCCACCTTCTTCCATTGCTCCGTGGTCCAGTTCTGATGCTCACTTGCCCATTGTAAGCGCTTTCAGCAGTGGACAGGGGTCAACATGGGCACCCTGACTGGTCTGCGGCTACGCAGCCCCAAATGCAACAAACTGCAATGCACTGTGTGTTCTGACACCTTTCTATCAGTACCAGCATTAACTTTTTCAGCAATTTGAGCTACAGTAGCTCGTCTGTTGGATGGGACCACACGGGCCAGCCTTCGTTCCCCACCTGCATCAATGAGCCTTGGCTGCCCAGGACCGCCCTGATCCTTACACTTGCCCATTTTTCCTGCTTCTAACACATCAACTTTGAGGACAGAATGTTCACTTGTTGCCTAATATATCCCACCCACTGACAGGTGCCATGATAACGGGATTATCAGTGTTATTCACTTCACCTGCCAGTGGTCATAATGTTATGGCTGATCGGTGTATGCTTATACTGTATATCGACTTAGAAACAAAAAGGTCATGGCCTGCCTATGAGTTGCCTTGAAAGTTAGATGAATTCAGCTGAGAACAGGCGTTCATAGCTAAATGCTTTTGGTTAGCTTGAGAATAATAATTGCATGATTTATAATTATACGGTATGTATGTATGCATGCATGTATGTATGTAATATAGTTATGAATTGTATGTTAACGAATGTTATGAACGCGCACTGAATCATTGGAGCTAACTACTAGCTATTTAGAAGTTGGACGGCAGAACGCCCAGTGCTGCTTACCTCAGATGCCATCACCACACAATCCTTTGTAGGTGTCTGCTATGACGTTCTTTCTTTCTCAGAAAGAAAGCCTGAACAGTATTGGTTGTAGCCGAACCGTCAAAAAATGTCTGACCAATAGTGAAGCATCATCCACACCTCCCACTAAAGCCTGTCCACAGCAGTGGGGTCAAAAATGCAAACAAAGAACTAGTGTAAAAAAACAAGAAACCAGGTAAGCCTAGTTCAGCCAGCCCGCAATAGGAAGTGTTGTCCTCTCGAGATTCAAACCCGGCTCGCAAACCACTACACCACAGAAATGTACTTTTGCTGGGTGTCAGTATAGCCTATAGTCGCAATATAACCGTATACAGTTCCAGTTAAGGCTTACCATAACTTAACTACTGTATTTTGTAGCCAGCAAATGTGTTTGTCTATTCTGACTCAAAACGCATGCATGGATGCGTACTTCAAAAATCCACCAGAAACAGTCGAAATATAACCATAAACTGTTTTATTTCAGGCTTACTATGATGTAGTTACTGGAGGTTTTAGCAAGCAAAGTTTTAGTCTATACGGAACAATTCATAATGCGTACTTGGCTTCACCTGCGAGGAGATATGAACTCGGGACCTACAATTCGCAGGTCTGCTTCTTTAACCACTACGCTATTTAACAAGGTATACTCACTCACTCACTCACTCAGTAAGAGACATTCACTCTTCTTGGCCGGCTCCGCTTACGCGGTCCGGCAAAAAGTTTCAAGTTACAAAAAAAAGAAGCCCTGCAAGCAAGGATGGCAGTCTAGCCAAAATGAAGGGTGGTTGATAGTGAAATTAAATTGGAGTTTTGTTTTCAAATAAATTTTTTGTTCTCTAAATATTTTTTTTGCACTCTGTTACAAACAATTTGATTGCAAAAAATGTGTTTTATTTTGAAGTCTCGTTTTTGCAGTGCCCCTTTAATTTTAAAAACAACAAAGCGGTCACCTTTTCTGTTTTGCAAAAAGCTAAGGGATGGAGCGGGTCTGGAGTAATGTAACTACTCATATTCATAGAAATGTACTTCTTATATTCATAGAAAGAACAAAAGCAAGGCCTGACAAAACACTGAATCAAAATTATTGTTTTAAACATGTTTTTAGGATATAGCCTAGCCTTGTTCACATTTACATTGTTTGTAAGAGTTTGAGAAAAACAGCCTCTGACTGCTAGGGGAGCCCCTGACCAATAAAAGAGAGGGGGCCCCAAATCTAATTTTGCTTAGGGCCCCCAAATGGCTAGAGCTGGTCCTGATGACATGTAAATGACAGCATGTTAATATTAAATATAAGATACTGCTGCGTTAACAAGCCAGGCTACACAATGTGTGTTTAACTGCTATCTACAGTAGTCTATAATTATTGTACTGGCGTAACTGTGGAGTACCTGAACTTTTTCTGGATTTTCTTTTATGACCAAATAAATGCATCTGGCAAAAAAGTGTGTTATGACTGTGCAAATATGAATGAGCAACTTTGATTTGAATGATTAATTGACTAAACAATTACAAGGAGCTTTGTTTCATACTATAATATAGACGATGGCACACATGAATACAACTGTGTACTCTGTAACGCAATGTTTCCTAACTGTGGGGCGTCCCCATGCTCCACTGCAAAATACACAGGAGCGCCTAAATGTGAGCAATGGAAGCAGGACCTGAGTGAAAAAGTAACAGATGGTTAAAACGGGAATCCTGGGTGACGCAGCAGTTTAAGACAAGGCATTCTAAAATGTTCCACAGTCCATGTTCAAACTTGCCAGCACGTGGCGAGGAGTCCGAAAGATGTTGGTAGAGCCATAACGTTTATTTGGCGCTTCTTGATCTCAGATGCTAACATTGGACACAATACAACGTAGGCAATGTTGCAGCTTTCTATGATTTCAAAAGAAGTGTTCACTTATCGGCTGGTGGAAATGCCTGACGCTGATGACAGTTGTGAACCAGTGACATTAAAAGTAAAAATCTGTGTGCAACATCACAAACTGCAATTGCTTAAGAAAACAACAAATGTAAGTTGGGGTAAAACTGTTCACATCAACTTGATATGTTACAGCGAACTATAGCAATTAGTAGGGTGGCTTGGGGTTAAACGCCTCCCTGGGTTAAATGCCCCCCACCTGTAATTCTCCACAAAACCATCAAATGACAGAATTTTTCATTTCCACACATTCCTTGGTTGCCACTATTCGTGTTCATCTAGAAAATGTAAGCAAGTATTTCCGCAAAAACGATTTGTACATAAGTTTGATATGTCAATAGGAAGGCTTTAGGCTAAGTAATCCACTTGTTCAGAGAAAAAGAATGATAATACTTTTTTAAATCAATCCTGTTTTTTGTGGTGATCATGTTTGGGGCTAAACGCCCCCTATCATTTGGGACAAAATGCTCCAGGGTGTATTTTACCCGTGAGAATATACAAAATATAACAAAATTATAACAAAAAATGTGCTGAAATATAACAAAAGTTCAAGATATAACCTACTAAGTAGTTTTTAGTTTACTGAGCATATATTAACATCTAATATAATAGGCCTATCAATTGGCATTGAATGAATTTCTCAATATAATTTATTTAATGTTTTTAACTTAATACTTTCGCACGGTTAACAAAATGTATTAAAATAGTCATCAAAAGTTATTTGAAATTGTACTAAATCTTATACATAGCTTTTTGCCTTTGCATATTGGAATGTGCAATATCATGCTTAAAATTGATAGAATGATTTTGAAATGTAAATATGGAATAAATCTTAACTGGAGGTAAAAAAAAAATTTAAAAACCTAAGGGGCTTTTTACCCCGATAGTGGGGTAAAACGCCTCATTTACATAGTTTGGCATTTGATTGAGTTGCAATAAAATAGAATCATTCTGCCCAATATTTTTTTTCTAAATGTATTTGTCTGACTATAGTCAATATGTTCATATAAAAATCTGACCAAACAGTGCTTTTTTGAGTCCGAAAATACAGATTTCCCTTAAGGGAGGCGTTTGTGTTGAATTACTTGAATATCTATTGTGACAGAATTGATAGATTATCAACATAATATTCTAGCTAAAATATCTCGCAAAATGAAAAACATCATACAAAATTTTCTTTCCACATTTGCGCTTAATCCCACTATAAGCCCACTTAGTCCCACTAAGCACAAACCAGAATGCAGAATGCTGTGGTAGCCCTGCTGGTTGAGTGTGCCTTGAATTCTAAGTAAATCACAGACAGTGTCACCAGCAAAACACCCCCACAACATCACACTTCACCGTGGGAACCACACATGCAGAGATCATCCATTCACTCACTCTGTCTCACAAAGAAAGCAATTTGAACCACCACATTTTAACTGATCAAAACAAAGGACAGATTTCCACCAGTCTAATGTCCATTTCACTTGTGTCTTGGCCCAAGCAAGTCTCTTCTTATTGGTGTTTTTCTGTAGGGGTTTCTTTGCAGCAATTCAACCATGAAGGCCTGATTCACACACTCTCTCTGAACAGTTGATGTTGAGATGGGTCTGTTACTTGAACTCTGTGAAGCATTTATGTGGGCTGCAATTTGAGGTGCTGTAAATTGCTGATTTCTGGGGCTGGTAACTCTAATGAACTTCCTCTGCAGGTAACTCTGGGTCTTCCTTATGGAGATCGAATTGCTTCTAAATTATTGCAAATGTGCAGACCACAATTTACAAAATGTGTATTGCAATGTGTGAACAGAAAATACAATTTACAAATGAATGTAACATCCACAATCAAATGTCTCATGATCTGCAAATATATTTCACTACCCATAAACAAATTATTTTCAACTTGTACCTCAAAGCAAGGATTTGAATATAGGAAAAATGATTTGCGATTATCCCTCACACCTTTAAACAATAAATTCACTTTTTGCGGATCATATATTTGTGGATTGGTTCCCATTTGTAACATTTTGATTCAAGCTTTGCGATGTTTTATACTACATAAAAATCTACAATTGCACAAATTCTACAAACAAATACATAATGATCTGTAAATAGGAAACGCGGTCCATCAATATAATTCAGAATCTTAAAACAAACACGTTTAAAATTCACAAACAAATACTTTACGACCTGTACATAGGAAACACGATCCGCAATCGGAATTCACAATATGCAAACTATTTTCATCAGGTGAAGAGGTGACATTTGAGTTTGTGGAACGTATCGTATTTGTGGATAGCCTACTGTGTTTGTGGATTGGTTCCTGTTTGTTTACAGAATTTTGACGCAAACATTCCGTATTAGATTTGCAAAAACGATTTGTACTTGCAATCCAATGAGGCTAATAGGGTTATCTCTTCGCTAGCCTTCTTTACACCATCTTGGCCTGTGCTCCAGCCAATCAGGCACTTGCCTTTAGTCTTACGTCAGGTCATGGTTCGAGAGCAACGAAGTGCTGTCTTTCCTGAAGGAATGGTGAAAACAGCAGCAATACAGAAAACTGGTAAGCTGTTTATAAAAAAGTTATTGGAAGAAATGGCTTGATATCTACTGTAACCAACTAGCTATTTGTACGCTTGACTCAGATAATTGTTTGTTTTGTGTCTGACTAAAATCTAGCGTTGTATCGCTACGCTAGCTAGTTAACTATGGGGCACCATTTGTAAAATGTTGCACGTTCTATAATCCTGCTCAGTTTTTTCACATTTAGCATTGCCAAATGTAAAAAAAAATGCATTATAATTTTCAACTGTCACTTTTTCAAACATTTAGAGAGAAATTCATGTAGATTCATGCAATAACTTTTCCAAGAGTAGTGTTCTGCAGTTACGCAAAATTATAAAATAATATCTTAAATGTAAATGTTAAATCTAAATGTAAATATAAATGCTAACTGTAAATGTTAAATCTAAATGTTAAATCTAAATGCTAAATCTTCAAAACGGAATATTACTGCCATTACGGTAATTGGCCACGTCAAGCTGTTGCCTCAAAACGGCAAGTCCGGGAGAATTAACAATAATACGAAATAATTATTAAATTATAAAATATGTGGAAACAATTCAGTGTTGCTTTATTATTGATCACTGTGTGTGCTTATACATTAACTCAGAAACTGAACTGCAGAGACTATATCAAAACGTCATTACTGTAAAGGATTACATTGAAAGGGGATGTATGTAGGATTTACTCTCCATCTGGAAGACTGGTGAATTGCAGCAAAAACTATTCTCTTTGAAACCAACTCTGATCGAAACTAATATCACTAAAATTGATAAGCAAGTGTATTGGTAAGCATCAGACTGAAGGTGAGGGTGGCTGGTTAGTGGCAGCATGACTAGAATCATACTGTATTTGGACAAAAAGCATAGTATTACCGTCCTTTGTAGGATGGATATATAGTTACAACACTGTACTGTCAACAGACTCCTGCAGACTGGTGCTTCCTACAGACTGGTGCTTCCAGGATGTACCCATGAGCCCCATGGGACCTGTTAAAGGTCAGGGAGGACTGGGTGGGAATGCATGGAAGGGATGAAATGAAAACGAAGTGGGCTCCACATATTATGTTAAAAAGTATCCAACTAGTACCAGATCACCTGCTTCATGCAGGCAGCTAGGGTATACTTTTCCCCATGCACTACTAAGACTGGAGTGATCAGCTAAATTTGGCCAACACTGGACCTTGTTATTGTGGCAGAGGAGTACTGTGATGTGAAAGTGAAATGAGGCCAAAAGAGACTCCATATGGCTCAGTCACATATGCTGAGACAACCCAGGCCTGTTCAATGAAAACCAAACATCAGAAGTGGACATGCTCTCAGAATGACAGCTAGAATGATACTGCAGTCTTTTATTGTTTCCTTTAATACACTACATCATGTTAAGCTTTGGCCTTCAAATATTTCTCTCCATTTAAAATGTGTGGGTATCAGTTATCCCAATTAGGAGAAATGTGATTTGGCTAAAGCAAGGTGAACTGTTTAAATTGTCATGTATTTACCATGAAATACAGTATGCCCTTATTAAGGATGAAAGATTGTTTAACTTTTTTTTAACAAAAAATATGAAAACTGAGTCAGAACAACACTCCTTCCCACTAGGCCTTTAATGTGATTTTCAGCTTAAAGAGGGGCATATTCAGTTTAACAGTTTCAGCCTGATTGTTGCTAGAGAACTGGAGAAATATGAGCATCCAACTGTACTTTCCATCTTATCGGTTTGATTACCATCCACATGCCAGTTGAAATTTGTAGACGGCACAGAATAAACACAGAAATAATGTTGTTCTCCTAGACTCCATACCACCAGAACCAAGCCTTTTGATTGACTCTCTTAACGGCTTCACAGCACCAGAATGTCTCTGGAACGTAGATGTCCATTAAGCATCACCTCTCCCACATGAGGATGTTCTGCTTTGATCTCAGATACTGCAGAATCCAATTCCTCATCACTCAATTGTACAAGCTTTGTTCTTGAGATGTTGTGCTCACTCGTGAGTTTGTACAGAGTTGGTCTGGAAATGCAGAAGATGGAAGCAGCTTCAGTGTAGTCTTTAATGACAGCACATTTTCCATGTCTTCTTTAGAAATTTAGTTATGGTGTCCATCCTAGAATAACACAGTTGAGAGATATTATTTACAAGGTTACATTCATCTAATACAGTGGACACTTACGACACAATACAGATTTGACTTGCAGCCATGATGGCATGATTCGCCGTAATAGCTAAAGGCAGGGGCGAATGATATGACAATTACATAAAATTTTCTCAAGAGCAATTTTTGAGGGGGACACCAAAAGTAGTGCTGTAATACTGTTTTAGTTTGCACCATCGGTTTGCTTGCTACTGTAGCTCTGCAAATTCAGCTATTGTGTGTGAACCCTACCAACATAAAACAAATTTACTAGATTAAACTCACGTTTGCTACGTGCATTGAGTTGCCTTTCAGACTCAGGTTGCCACCTTCAATGTGGAAAAATAAGGGACACCTTGCCAGCGGCCCCAAGCCAGGGGGACACAAATGTAGCGGGGGTCTGGGGGTCCTCCCCAACGAGTGTCAGATGCTTCATTTCCTGAATTCTGAATTCACCAATTTGTTCTATTATCCATCATTTTCAAAGTCCTCTGCTACTGTGAACATGAAGGTAATAGAAATAGAGTAAATAAGAGTTAAGAACAGTTGCATCAATTATATTAAGGATTAAAACATCTGATCATAGACATGGGCAAGATGTTTGATCTTTCAAAATAAATGATTTGGTATATTTGGAAGAAGCAAGAACCCACCCTCCAGGAAGGATGGGGTAGCCTAGTTTTGTCTGTTGCTGCTCCCATGCATGATTGGGAATAGTCTCCCATCCCACATTAAATCCCATTCTACCATTGCAATTTTAAATCAAATTTAAAGACCCAGCTTTTTCTCTTGCTTTTAGTTCAGCCTGAGGTTGTCCCTTGGTTTTTGTCAAGTCCACTCTTTACTTATTTTTAACGTCCTCTTACTGTGTTTCAATCTGTTGTTGGTTTTATTCAATTTCTCTTAACTTCTTATTGTATTACTTTGATTTCATTTTACATCATTTTAGTTGTCTTAAGTGTTTTCCATTTTAGTCTAGCACTATGTATTATATATACTATTGTATTATATTATGTAGTATTGATGCCTTTTATGTATTATTCCTTTAATCATGTACACAGATTCGGCGGCATGAGGGCGTTGCCCCCCAGCAAGATTTCTTTGCCCCCCAAAAACAGTTTGGGTAAGATGTTTCCCAATACTGTACTTAACAAATTACTGGTAAGAATGTAGGCTAGCTCTCTTGTCTTCATCTGCAAATGCGATCAAAGATGTGCTTTAAGTGATGTGATCACTAAGCTACAAACAATGTGTAACTATTGCAGTTACTAAAGCTTTCAAATTTGATTGACACCTGTGTATTTTGCAAGTATATAGCTTCAGCGAGCCGTGGATGCAAATATTTGCTTTCCGTCAGTCGTGCAATAGCTACTATTCTATGTTGATAAGTAGGACAAATATGCCGGTCCATGGAAATCAAAAGCCCGTCCAAAATGTTTGTTCTAGCGCCTGCATGTATACCTGTTTAGAGGCAGATGTTAATCCATCTGCCTCGACTGTAAAGTACTTTGCGTCAACTCCTGTTGTTTTTAAATGCATTATATAAATAACAGTGACTTGACTTTCCACCAAGTGGGATATTGGTTAAATTTCTCTCACACATACACACACAGCTCGTGTGGTTCGTATCTTCTGCTTACAGAACTACCTGGGAGAACCGCACGCACTGCTGATGTTACCGTGCGTCTGAGTCTCCGTAACCAGGGCAACGATGATGTTGAGTGACAGACAATTCGTCGGTGATTCTGATTGAATTCTTCTCCGCTATGTTCCTTGAAACTCTGTTGGTTTCATCATTGCTCGTGTCAATCCAATCTTGTGGAAACGTAGAGTGTGCACGAAAATACGTGACAAATCGTGTCCCATATTGATTCTGTAAGGGACAGTGCATTTTATTTTTCAACACGGGACGATCCCGTATTATACGGAACGGGTGTCAACCCTATTTCCGACGGTAGACATGAACACTGTCACCTTGCCAGCTAAGGAACACTACATACACTGCACTGCAAGCTTCTCTCATTGACTCGAATTCAAACAGCTACAAAAGCTGCTGATGTTACTGTAGCTTGCTAGCAAACATCAGCCATAACCGCTAGCTAACATAACGAGTGACCTGTAATTCAGTGCAGGCTGGTGAAGGTTAGAAATGATTTTTATTGTATTGAGTGGTAGGAGTAAAGAAATGTCTATTATATCCTTTGTTTGAACTACTTACTGAAAGTCAACCACCAATGACAGTATCAGATTCCCACACATGTACCGTACCTACACCATGTGTCACTGCTGAGGGCTGGGGGGCAGTGGATCAAACCACTGTGAGGCAAATGGCGGGGTTGTCGCAGTTTTTTAAAACTTTAACCTGCCATTAAGTGTCTATAATCAGCACAAGTGCTTTCATTGCGTCTTATTGCTATTATTGAAATTACATAGTTATGTTTACAGTGATATATTGGGGGGCACAAATCATAGTTTTCCCCAGGATGGGGGGGGTCATGTCCCCCCCGGGATTTCCGCCTATGTTTACAGGTGATTGCGTATTCTAACGTTTTTTAGATCTGGGTAACCGATCGTTCCATTGCCCTGCATTATTTAAGAACTTAGCGATCTCACTGATGTGGTCGCTGAGCTCGATGAAGTCCTGCCGGTACCTAAAGAGTGAAATATTACATAACTGAAACCCCTGCTGATAGAAGACTTCAATTTCACATTTGACCCACATTATGATCAAGACCCCCATCCCTTTTCCAAACTATGACTACTAACATGTCTTTAGAGTTTAGGCATTAGCTAGTCAATGGTAGCTAAAACTGCACATGATACTAGCTACAAATTAGCTATCGCCACAGGTTGCTACGTTAATTAAAAAAATGTAAACTCATAATTTCAGCACTTACCGAGGTCAATGGTGTAGTGGCTGTTTCGTCGTTATGCCTGGTCTAGTTCAATCCTGAAGAGCCGCCCTAATGCGAGCTGCAACCGCTCTTTCAATCACCTGGACTAGCCGTGTTGAGGCAACAGCCCGATGTGGCCAGTTACCGTAATGGCAGTAATATTCCGTTTTGAAGATTGAACATTTAACATTTAGATTTAACATTTACATTTAACATTTACACTTAACATTTACATGTATATTTAGCATTTACATTTAGATTTTACATTTAACATGTCAAATTTACATATATATTTAACATTTACATTTAGATTTAACATTTACATTTAAGATATTCTTTTATAATTTTGAGTAACTGCAGAACACTACTCTTGGAAAAGTTATTGCATGAATTTACATGAATTTCTCACTGAATGTTTGAAAAAGTGACAGTTGAAAATTGTAGTGCATTTTTTGTACATTTGGCAATGCTAAATGTGCAAAAACTGAAGCAGGATTACAGAACAGAACATTTTACAAACGGCACCCCATAGTCAACCGGGTATAGGCTTCATTACTAGATAGAGTAGCGACACTGTAATGACACATGTCACTCTCTCAGCCGGATTTATTTATCCTTGTCAAAGTAGTTTGTTAGCTAGCCAGCTGTCCAGCCAGCCATCCTATGTTGGGATGGTTTCACTTGTAGCTCTCGCATAGTCATTTCATTGTTTCTTTCTTTGCCTAGATGATAACAACAATTGCTCCTGTCCTGGTTCAGCTCTACTTTGCACAACTACTTCAGCCCAAGTTCAGACAACATGGAATGATGTCCTGACTCCTCAGCATTCTTGTTGACACTCTAGCATCGACTGTGTGTTAAGTCTTCTAGCAAATAAAACAAAATGCAGGCAAATGCAATGTGCATGTATCCATCTTAAATAAATAAACTATCCAGCTTCATTTGGACCACCACATGACCTAGCTGATTTTGATTTATTTATATACCATACTGATTGTTATGTGTGTTGTGTATTGTAAAGTGTTTGATATGCTGTGGTTTTTCATCATATTTATTATTTATATTTTAGAAATTTGGCTTTTTTAATATATGTATTTCATTCTCATCCTACCCATGATGTACATTTTGATTGCATGTGGTTAATAAAACCACACTGTATAGTGGTTGAAATGAGCTAAAACTTTTGTCATCACACTAAATATGCTGATGCTGTGTATAATCAAGTAGTCTAAGGTAAGGTTGGGAAAATAACATGTACATTCTTTCTCTATTGTCTCTGGCCACAATATAAGATATTGTGGTAGCATGCTACCTTTTACCTTTCATTTCAGTCACAGTAATATTTGGAGAAAAAAGATAAATTACTAATTATTTTCGCTGACAGGACAGTAGACACCAAATTAGTAGTGCGCACACACACGCAGCCAGAGAAGTAGTACCACTCCTGGCCAGGTCTTCAGCTAACAAAGGTGAATCTGTAGACCATTTATCCAAGCCCAAGGTAGATTAAGTTTAATTTTCAGTACATACCACATGTATGTTTTCATAAATGGCCCTGCCTTCGCCAACCCACAAATTCAGAGACAAAGTTTCATCTGTAGCACATTCACTTGCCATGCTGCTTTTTTCATGCTACTTGTTTCAACCAGGAAATATATACAGCCCTGCCAAAACTTTGGTGTCACTTAGAAATGTCCTCGTTTTCCATTAAAATATACATGAAATGAATCTGAAGAGGAAATATAGCATAATGAAAAATAAATATAGTCATTGATAATGTTGGAGTGACAATGGAGTAATAACCTTCCTCCTACAAATCTCTTATTAGACTACCACAAAAGCACCCCCAGACCTCCACTTTGCCTCCACTTTGCTTGACTGATGGCATCATGCACTCCTCAAGCATCTTTTCATTTGGTCTGCATCTCACAAATGTTCTTTCTGATCCAAACACCTCGAACTTAGATTGGTCTGTCCATAACACTTTTTCTCAATCTTCTTCTGTCCAGTGTCTGTGTTGTTTTGCTCATCTTAATCTTTTCTTTTTATTGGCCAGTCTGAGATATGGCTTTTTCCTTGCAACTCTGCCCTGAAGGCCCACATCCCAGAGTCGCCTCTTCAATGTTGACATTGAGACTGGTTTTTTGCAGGTACTATTTAATGAAGACGCTAGTTGAAGACATTGTGAGGCGCCTGTTTCTGAACTAGACACACTAATGTATTTGTCCTCTTGCTCAGTTGTGCACAGGTGCCTCCCACTCTTTCTATTCTGATTAGAGACATTTTGCGCTGTTCTGTGAAGGGAGTAGTAACACAGCTTTGTACAAGATCTTCAGTTTCTTGGCAATTTCTCACATGGAATAGCCTTAATTTCTCAGAACAACAAATGGCAAAAGGGTTTTCTAATGATCAATTAGCCTTTTAAAATGATAAACTTGGATTAGCAAACAACGTGCCATTGGAACACAGGTCTGATTGTTGCTGATAATGGGCCTTTGTATGCCTATTTACATATTCCATTAAAAATCAGCTGTTTACAGCTACAACAGTTATTTACAAGATTAACAATGTTTACACTGTATTTCTGATCAATTTGATGTTATTTTAATGGACAAAATATTTTCTTTTCTTTTGAAAACAAAGAAATTTCTCAGTGATCCCAAACTTTTGAACGGTAGTGTAATCACCTGTATTTTCACCTTGATTGAACTTGCAGGTGCCTAAACCATCACAAACAGTTGCTAGAGCGAGTCAGCAAAGCACACCTTGTCTAAGCCCCCAGTGAATCCTCAGCTTCTGCCTTAAGTTTTGTTTTCAGCAAGTGAAATGCATGCTCAGTCAGGTTGAGATCAGGTGATTGAGTCGGCCATTGCAGAATATTCCACTTCTTTGCCTTAAAAAAACACCTGGGTTGATTTTGCAGTATGTTTTGGGTCATTGTCCATCTGTAAAGTGAAGTGCCACTAACCTTGCTGAATTTGGCTGATTCTGAGCAGACAATATATCCCTATACACTTCAGAATTCATCTGGCTGCTTCTGTCACATCATCAATAAACACTAGTGACTGAGTGCCACTGGAAGCCATGCATGGCCATGCCATCACACTGCCTCCACTGTGTTTTACAGATGATGTGGTGATGAGGCCTTTTTGTGGTGCAGAGCTCACCAGTGTGTTCTTTTTTTCTCAGAATGTACCAAACTGTTGATTTGGCCACTCCCAATGTTCCTGCTATCTCTCTGATGGAATTTATTTTTTGAAGACTAAGGATGGCCTGTTTCACTTGCATTGAGTGCTACTTTGACCACATGTTGTGGGTTCACAGCAACAGTGGACAGATGCGAATTCCACAACTGGAATCAACTCCAGACCTTTCACCTGCTTAATTGATGAAGAAATAACAAAGGAATAGCTCACACCTGTCCAGGAAACAGCTTTTGAGTCAATAGTCCAATTACTTTTGGTCCCTTGAAAAAGAGGGTGCTACATATTATACAGGTGCTGGTCATAAAATTAGAATATCATCAAAAAGTTGATTTATTTCAGTAATTCCATTCAGAAAGTGAAACTTGTATAATGTATACATTCATTCCAAACATACTGATATATTTCAAATGTTTATTTCTTTTAATTTTGATGATTATAACTGACAACTAATGAAAACCCCAAATTCAGTATCTCAGAAAATTAGAATATTGTGAATAGGTTCAATATTGAAGACACCTGGTGCCACACTCTAATCAGCTAATTAACTCAAAACACTTGCAAAGGCCTTTAAATGGTCTCTCAGTCTAGTTCTGTAGGCTACACAATCATGGGGAAGACTGCTGACTTGACAGCTGTCCAAAAGACGACCATTGACACCTTGCACAAGGAGGGCAAGACACAAAAGGTCATTGCTAAAGAGGCTAGCTGTTCACAGAGCTCTGTGTCCAAGCACATTAATAGAGAGGTGAAGGGAA
>JACXGI010015635.1:6666-17237 GCA_016801175.1 Esox masquinongy
GACCTGAAGGCCACTATCAGAGCAACCTGGGCTCTCATAACACCTGAGCAGTGCCACAGACTGATCGACTCCATGCCACGCCACATTGCTGCAGTAATTCAGGCAAAAGGAGCCCCAACTAAGTATTGAGTGCTGTACATGCTCATACTTTTCATGTTCATACTTTTCAGTTGGCCAACATTTCTAAAAATCCTTTTTTGTATTGGTCTTAAGTAATATTCTAATTTTTGGAGATACTGAATTTGGGATTTTCATTAGTCGTCAGTTTTAATCATCACAATTAAATGAAATAAACATTTGAAATATATCAGTCTGTGTGTAATGAATGAATATAATATCCAAGTTTCACTTGTTGAATGGAATTACTGAAATAAATCAACTTTTTGATGATATTCTAATTATATGACCAGCACCTGTATATGATTGTGACAGCCACTAACTCACATTTCAACACAAACGTGCACATACAAAGACACAGCCAGTTACTTTTCTCTGACCTCACTAGCTAGTTTGATACTCTGAACGTGCAGGACGTTGCTCTGCTGTTATGCTCGTGTGATAGTAAACTGTGCGCGATTTATTGAATCTTTTCATGCTCTGCTCCTTCATTTTTTTCTGCCCGCGGGCTGTCTCTCTACATTATATTTCGCTTCTCCGGTGTTGGAGTTACCTGTTGTTGTGGTTCTGCGCTGCTAGCATTAGCATTACCAATCTGAGTTCTATATTCTATACTTACGCGTCCAGAGGCGACACAACCATCGAGATTCACTTAATGTTTCCATCAAGTGAATCTCGATGGTTATCGGCATATTTCCATGAGTACGGCGCGTGGTATCGGCATATTTCCATGAGTACGAGAACAAGTACATGAGCCCAGTATCAGCCCGATACTGGTATCGGTGCATCCCTACGACTGTAATTACTGGAGGAGAGAGACTTTTGCTTTGTTCCCGGCCCACAAGACTTGGGATTTATGTGATCCTGATTATTCAAGACACCAACATCAATATTCTGATATGATGGAAAAAAACTGTCAAGTTCACAAATCATGAAGCAAATTGGTCTAATGTCAGCATTTTAACCCTCAACACTTTGTATTAATATATTTTATTAAACTAAATCAGAAGACTTGTGGGACTGCCTCTTCACAAATTTTTCAACAGACCTGGTTAGGTTAGGTTACCATAAATTCAGTATGACTTACTAGGCTAATATCACATCATTAACTGCATATTGTTGAAATTTGTCTATAAGAAGAAGAAAGAACAACAAACGTATCAATTAACATAAGTCTATGAAGTCAAACATTCAGTGAAGAACCGTTTTACCTGAACAGCACTCTCTCAGCCAATCTTTTCCCCTCCGCACAGTGAATAACATTTTTCTAACTAACCAACACCAAATTAGCCTACACAGAACTAACTAGCACTACACTGAACTAACACTCCACTGAACTTACTAAACTAATTAACCCACAGTGAACTAACTACCACCACACTGAACTAAGTTACCAACACTAAATTAACACCAGACTGAACTAACACCAAACTGAACTAAATAACAGAGAATGAACTAACTACCACTACAATGAACTAACTAACTAAGAATAAACTAACACTACACTAAAATAATTAACGCCACACTCAACAAACTACCACCACAATGAACCAACTACCACCACAATGAACCAACTACCACCACACTAAGGCTTTTTAATTTTACTATTATAAACACAAAATAAATACAAGTGTGATAGCATGTAAACAACCAGTTCACCACTGCAATTTTCTCTGCATCATTCTGAAATCATTTGGTCTCGAATTATGGATCTGAACTGGCCTTTAATGTACTTCCACCCTTTTCCCACTGCCTGAGCACATGCTATGTATGTACTGCTACTCTATGTAGTTTTAGCTTAGCTAGCTCAACGTGCTACATTTCAAATAGGTAAAACCAGAGACAGACAAATGCTTTTAAAAATGTCCATAAAAAACATACCACTATACTTATGTCTCCTTTCTTCCTTATCTATCCTCTTCTTTCTATACTGTGCCCCAGAGGCGTTGCTAGGATTACAATACATTCAGCCAGGGCTTAGACCAGAGTCCAAACCAAAAGTAGTGGAAAAAATTGATTTTGAACAGCTAAATGTATTGGTTGTACTTTTTAATTATTATTAACGAAAAAGTGTGAACTAAGATTTTGGACATCAAAGGAAAGAAAAACTGATCTGAAAAGAATCTCCAGCCAGTAGTAACATTAGCTAGCAAGCTAGACTTATAAATTGTCAATCAGACAATCAACTCAGCTGTACTTCTGATATTGGTCTTGAAATATTTTCATGAAATCATAAATATCTAGCCTTGCTATAAGCATTCACATTGTGTGGAAAAAACACCCTAATATCTACTTTATGTCCCTTTGCTGGTTTCATCTTGATGCTTAGACACAAGCAAAAACAAAGTGGCTTGCTGCTAGCTGGCTACCTAGCCACATTCAACGTAGTTAGCTGGCATAGGCAGTCTCACTACCGCCGGCAGTACTGAGGTAAACAGATCGCGCAAGTTTTCTAAAAGCTAGCCAACTTAGAACAGTGCCTCCGATTGAGACCGAGGACACAAAACAACAATAGTATATAATTATATAGAATTGTAATATCATGACATAACAATAGTAATAATCATAAGTGATTATCAGCAGCCCACCTTGCTGCTGGGAATGGCTGTTGTTATCTTGACATTTCTGCTTGTTAATGAAAGTGAACTGTGGTATGGTAGCCTGGTAGCTACCTAGCTAGCTATCCATCTGAGTGGAATACGTTGGAATAACTCGTCCTCCACATCCTCTAGCCTTGCCTGCGCCTACTTCCCTTCATGATCCTTTTGAAAAAGCTTCTTATATCCATTGCCGCCCTTCAATTCAAGTCTTGCCTTAGTGAATTAGCTACCACCAGATGCCAACAATGACAAGCCCTGTAACCGGTGCGCTCTTTCTCTCCCCACCCACACAAAATGCATGCGTGCCAAGTAGTAGTGTGAAGTAGATCTGCGGCTTAAATAACACACAGAGGAACTGAAACATACTTGCGTTTTTGATTGATAACATTATTTTCAAGGGCTTTAATGCACGATCGGAATGACAGATGAATAGATCCAGGGCTATTTTTTTATTAATAATTATTTTTGTGAAACAAAAGCATTATGAGATCCAGGGCTATTCATAAAACATTCAGGGCTTTAGCCCTGGACACCCTGGCCCGATGACCCCGCTGCTGTGACCTTGATGGGTTTGATCTTTTCATAGTAACCTACAGAACCTCAGTCAGAAAATTTAACTGTCAAGTGGCGCACTCACCCACGGCCCACACCTGGGACCGCCATCACTCACCGTCTCTCGAGTCGTCAATATCATAACAAATGAATAAGTCTTGACTTAATCTGTCAAAATAAAAGCCATCATTGAACTATATAAGTTAATATAGTTAACAATCTAATACTCAGCAATCATGCAGTTCGGTGGCGTAGTGGTTATCGATACTGCCTTTCACGTGGATGACCCAGGTTCGATTCTTGAGAGGGTGGCCATGATCAACACATCCTATTGCGGGCCGGCTGAACTAGGCTTGCCTGGTTTCTTGTTTTTAAAGGGGGGTGCTCAATCGGCGCCCCCCCTGCAGTTGGCACCCTAGGTGACCGCCTAATTTGCCTATGCCTAGAAATGCTCCTGAGCACAGCGATCTCATTCCAGACCAGTAGGTGACAGTAATTCATCGCTTTTTGTTTTCCACATGTACGCAACTTCGTTGAGAATATGTCTGAGCCTGCAGGCCCAAGCGAGTCTACCGCAGCGCGACCCAAAATTTGCACAACATTGTCAAAGGTGTGGGAGTATTTCAAAGTAATCTGCAATGACAACCGTACAGTGCAATGTGGATTGTGTACATCAGATGTAGCTTTCCACAACAGCACAGGTACCAGTAGCCCTACTTGCTTTCAAGTAGGGCTACTGTGTGGTGAATTAAATTGCGCCGACTAAAATCAGTGTTTGCTGTTTGCCTCTAGTGTAAACATTTCCCTGTTGCAAATCTATGCTGTCCAGAAGGAGTCCAACTTAGTGGGGAGAAGTATGGGACTTACTCAGCAGTACTGACACTGGTGAAGGGAATCCTAACGTCAAACAGAGAGCAGCTTTTGACACTGACCTGGTGCAGGCATACCAGGCCACTGGTACGGAGCAAACAGATGCATGATGGGAAAAGGAGTTGTGTTATTCAGAGGATGTCCCAAACACACAGATCATTACAGCTGCATGATGGGAAAAGGAGTTGTGTTATTCAGAGGATGCCCCAAACACACAGATCATTACAGCTGCCCTGAACCCAAGATTCAGAAAGCATAAGTTCTTGACACCAGAGGAAACCTTCAAAGTTATAAAAGTGCAAGTCCTCACATTGGAGGCCAATAGAAGTGATGGAGAGGAGAACCATCAGAAATCTACCAATCAATGTCTCAGAGGAAGTTTGTCTGAGGTTCCACAGAAGAAAGGTGTTTCTCTGCTGAACTCTGCTTGGGTCAGACTCAGACTCCAGTCACAGTGATGGGAGCAATGAACATGAAGAGGATGATAAGATAATGGTGAAAAATGAGTGATGTACTTTCAGGAGGAACCACTTTCCAAGACAGAAAATCCCCTTCGTTGTTGAAAGTGAAATGAAAATGGTTTCCAACACTGGCAACACTGGATAAGTCCTACCTGTATACAGAGATGTACAAAGATACATCAAAATGTATTTTAAAATAAGATATCAAATACCTTTTTGTGTTTTAAAAAATGCTAACTCATAACTAACTCTGACTCAGTTGATTCCATCTATCAGTCTATTTGATCTGTTCCTTCACCAGTACACTGACTCAGTTGATTCCATCTAGCAGACTATTTGATCTATCCCTTCACCAGTACACTGACTCAGTTGATTCAATCTATCAGTCTATTTGATCTGTCCCTTCACCAGTACACTGACTCAGTTGATTCCATCAATCGGTCTATTTGATCTGTCCCTTCACCAGTACGCTGACCCAGTAGATTCCATCTATCGGTCTATTTGATCTGTCCCTTCACCAGTACACTAACTCAGTTGATTCCATCTATCTAACTAGTTTTATAAGTAATTAATCATTTGATTGTTAATCATAAATATAATAATAAATTGTGTCAGGCAGTCATTCACGCAATGGTATGAAAAATACTAAACAGCTACTTCAATTAGGGTACAATCATTTAGCAATCAATTATTAATTTATCAATCTTTGGACACCTATTTGGAAGTTGAAAACAAACATTTTAGCACTTTGTCAACAGTTATTAAATTATCAATATATCTGGATTTTAAATGTAGCCAGAAACGTAATCAGAAAGTTGCAAAAGAATTTGTCAAGGAGTATGAACCCAACTCCAACCACTGAATCTATTGAGAACCTCAGAATATCAGTATTGAGGACACATACACATTAATAGTGTAGTAAGAACATTTACTTAAACTCCAATAGAGAATAATATAATAGAGAATATGACAGACCAGGTATTCCAAAACAGTTCAAAAGTTCTACCAAAAACCGTCAAACTTATGTGTGAGTATGGGTGCGAGAGTAAGCGTGTGATTGAGTGAGTGTGTAGGTGTGTGTGTGAGAGTAAGCACAAATTACTGAGTAAGCACCAATCAGAGATAGCATTTTTATGATGTCATCATGTAGACTTCTCATTATGTATTTTGCAGTATATTTAAAATACAAAACAGTAAAGTATTTTGATACAAAATATGAAGCCATTTTCATCAATGCTATCAAATACACATTACAAAATACTATTTTGTATTTGAAATACATGTATCATAAATACTGCCTATCCCTGCTTGTGTATTCCTGCAACCTCCACTCCCTCTGAATGACTTTTCTCTGCCTCTGGGAACATTGTCACAAGAAAGAGAGCCAGCCTGACCCCTAAGCATGTTAACATGATTACTGTCTGCTGTGGAATTATGATCATGAAAAGCAATGAGATTGATCTGACACAATGCGTGGTAGTGAGAGGTAACATCTGGTCCCAATTCCAGATCACTGAACAAACGACCACCACACTAAACTAACTTACCCACACTAAACTAACTTACCCACACTAAACTAACTTACCCACACTGAGCTAACTAACCCACACTGAACTAATTACCACCAAACTGCAGGATTTCTTGCTAGTCAATGTGCTCCACCTGGTACCATTGTAGAGATCATATGTAGCCACTCTAAACAGGCTACACAGATACACTTGTTCAGCAGTAGAAACATTGGTGTGGTTATTAACAGTGAAAACAAAGACATACCAGCTGATGTCTGAACATAATAACATTGATGGTGCAGTCATATTTAAATAATAATGATGAATAAATAATGTGTTTTCCCTTAAATTCACAATTATCCAGCTTGATAGCACATACGTGTACTTTGAACTTGAAAGTGTGTTTATGCTACGCAAAATGAGTACAGGTAGGCAGGTCTGTATTTGACACAGGTCTGTATTTGAAAAAAAACATGACAACTTTATACCACATTACTGATTACTGATAGAGAAAACATCTACAGGACATACTTGAGTTTCTCCAGTCTCCAGTGTGGATCCCCCAGTACAGCAGAGAGCAGTTTGATTCCCGAGTCTCCTGGGTGATTGTAGCTCAGATCCAGCTCTTTCAGATGTGAGGGGTTTGACTTCAGGGCTAAGACCAGAAAAGCACAGCCTTCCTCTGTGACCAGACAGCCTGACAGCCTGCACAGAGTAGATCATGAGTTCACAAACTACTTACAATAACATGTCTCTGCACTTTCAAGTATTAAATGGGCAACCAAGGCATTCTGAACCATTTGAAGATTGTGTAACAAAGGTTAATTACTTTATTTATGAAACAGTACTGACATCTCCTGGTCAGAAATAAATAATTTAATTTTACAAGTTCAGTCAGAACGGGGGGGTTGCCTCCCAGGTAACCATTTATTTTTAAACTGGGCACCCTTAGTAATGTTCAGGATAATGAAAAAAGTGTCATATGATATATGAAATGAAACATATTATTTGAACATCAATGGATGGTGGGGTTTCAACTGAAAAGATTGTTCTCATGTCACTGCCTGTAACTCATTACAAGTCCCCAACACTACCTGTTTGACCAACTCGTTGTAGAATTATTTCTGACCAGGAGATGTCAGTACTGTTAACTGTTTTCACAAAGACAACGTTAAGCTTAATATAACAAACCAAATCGCTTTCAGCTGTGTTTAAAATAATGGGAAGTGATTTTCTAGTACCAAATTAGCAATTTACCATGATTTGTCAAGGATAAGGTATTGGAGTGATGGTTGCTGGAAATGGGACCTGTCTAAATTTGATCAAAAATGATCAAACATTTGTGATGGTGCTGTTTTTTACATCAGTAATGTCCTAACTATACTTTGTGATTGGTGAATAAAAGTACCATATTAATATATATATATATATATACATACACAGCTCTATTCATAAGTATGTGTTTGAGTAAAATGAACAGTTTTGTTTCATTCTATAATCTACTGACAACATTACTCCCAAATTCCAAATAAAAATATTGTCTTTTAGAGTATTTATTTGTAGAAAATAACAATTGGTCAAAATTACCAAAAAAAGATGCATTGTTTTCAGACCTCCAATAATGCAAAGAAAAGTTCCTATTCATTTTTCACCAACAAAATACTAATGTTTTAAACTTTCTGAAAGAGTTCAGAAATCAATATTTGGTGGAATAACCCTGATTTTTAATCAAAGCTTTCATGTGTCTTGGCATGCTCTCGCTCACCAGTTTGTTACAATGCTGTTGGGTGACTTTATTCCACTCCTGGCACAAACATTCAAGTAGCTCGGCTTTGTTTGATGGCTTGTGACCATCCATCTTCCTCTTGATCAAATTCCAGAGGTTTTCAATGGGGTTCAGGTCTGGAGATTGGGCTGGCCATGACAGGGTCTTGATCTGGTGGTCCTCCATCCACACCTTGATTCACCTGGCTGTGTGGCATGAGGCATTGTCCTGCTGGAAAAAACAGTTCTCAGAGTTGGGGAACATTGTCAGAGCAGAAGGAAAGAGGTGTTCTTCCAGGATAAACTTGTACTTTGCTTGATTCATGCGTCTTTCACAAAGACAAATCTGCTCGATTCCAGCCTTGCTGAAGCATCCCCAGATCATCACCGATCCTCCACCAAATTTCACAGTGGGCGTGAGACACTGTGGCTTATAGGCCTCTCCAGGTCTCCGTCTAACCATTAGATGACAAGGTGTTGGGCAAAGCTGAAAATTTGACTCGTCAGAGAAGATGACCTTACTCCATTCCTCTACAGTCCAATCCTTATGGTTTTTTGGTAACTTCAGTCTGGCTCTTCTTTGCTTCTCATTGATGAAGGGCTTTTTTCTAGCCTTGCATGACTTCAGCAAGGCTAGAACGTCCTCGCTGTGCACTTCACCCCAGCTGCTGTTTTCCATTCTTTTTGTAGGTCACTGAACCTATACACTGGACCTATACACTAGTGTTTGAATTAACACCAATTCGTAGGCTATTTACTAGGTGAAAAGGTTTTGTATTTTTCCAAAACTCATCTCTGTGTTAGGCCTTGTGGATCCTTTGTTTATCGGTTCATCTTGTTGCCTTTTCACTATCCGTTTTTTTTTGTACACTTTTATTTTTTTATTTGTACAGTTATGGTTACAGACTCTCTCCACCTCCATACACTCGTATTTTGAGTGTAATTCATTTGCCAAAAAAGAGAAAAAAAAACACTAAACCAAGTTGAAGATTAATTTGACTGACAGCATTTTTTTTCTTCAAATTTTCTATAGATACCGTGATAATATCGTTACCGTGAATCAGTGATGGAGCTTCGCTTTTTCTCCCATGGGTACGAACCTTAGCCGCGGAGGCTCCCCCCACCCCAACCCTACTTGATTTCCCAACTAAAAGATAGGCAGATAATATAAATATTTAGTACTATTCTCCCAAAAATGTACGCACGTTTCACGTATCATGATGAACAGAAGCTTGTTATTAGGCTACAACAAAATGTACCTGCAGTTACAAAATTTCGCTGCTAGCTGCTTTCGGACATGGATCATAACTATAATCCCCTTTTGCTATAAACTGCGATGCTGCTCCTGTCATTTTAATGTCAGATCTATCAATTTTCTCTTGCTTCTGCTGCTCAACAACTTAACTAAAGACGTTTCTAAAGGGCACATATCATTATATTTAATTTTTATAATGTATTGCTTTTCTTTCCTCTGAGTGACCGACATATCTACGTTCCATTTTTATGTTTGTTACTTAATTTTCCACTGTTCAGATCCTTAGCAAACGAGCCAGCAAAATCCGACGTTATACCCAGGGTTGCCAGATTCACTGACAATATAGGCCCAATCACCTGCAAACTCCTCATAAAAACCGCACACAGTCATTAAAAATAGCCCAATTATGCAGTAAACTGTCATTCAATACATTATGGAATCATAAAAAATGAAGATGTTTATCACTTCAATGTCAACTAAACAACATGTAGCAAATTAATCATAATATAATTTTATTATGCTGGCTATAATTCTTTCAACCATAAGATGAACTTCTTGGGGGCCCCTGTGATTGGCTGCCATGGGTGCCGCGGCACACATGGCACCCATTAAAGCTCCGCCTCTGTCAAGAATTCTTTTGGCTACGATAACCGTGTAGAGAAAATCTGATATTGTGACAGCCCTAATGGTAGTCATTGGGTAAAATCCCTATGGAAAAAATTATGCGAAGGAGGGATGAAAGAGAGATAAATCCTAAACAATCCAGATTGCTTCACTGCTATCACAAATTTTAGAACTCAAGGGACCAAATAAATCACTATGAGACATCGTCACCCCAAGTTAACCTGTTGGACCAAGTATGGGGTTCTAGACTAGTGTAACAAACATAAACTATTATTCTACTCACCTCAGAGTCTCCAGTCTACATTGTCGATCCTTCAGCATAGCAGAGAGATGCTTGACTCCTGAACCCTTCAGGTCATTGTTACTCAGATCCAGCTCTTTCAGGTGTGAGGGGTTTGACTTCAGAGCTGAGCCCAGAGAAGCACAGCCTTCCTTTGTGACCAGACAACCTGACAGCCTGTAGAGAGTCAATCATGATTTCACAAACTGCTTCTGCCATTAAAAATCCTCATTGTGTAAGGCCCCAAAAAGGTCTGTCACGAAATGAGCTTAACCGTTGTGTAGTCTAAATACTTCCCTTCTCCTAAGGGTCAAAAATGACCCGCCTTCACTAAACCCCTGAAATAAAGCAGCTTAATAGAATTTTAAACCCCAAATATATTTTGCATGAAGAAACAACCTGTCACTCATCACAAACTTTGTGAATATCTGGGTTTTCCCACTTAACAGTGCAGAAAGACTGTATTTAATCAATGGACACCACTCTTCTCACATTTTTTGAACCATTGTGCACACCCAAAAGGTGTATAAACAACAACAA
>JACXGI010015636.1:0-17134 GCA_016801175.1 Esox masquinongy
CTTGTCTTCAGCAAACTGTTTGCGGGCTTTCTTGTGCATCATCTTTAGAAGAGGCTTCCTTCTGGGACAACAGCCATGCAGACCAATTTGATGCAGTGTGCGGCGTATGGTCTGAGCACTGACAGGCTGACACCCCACCCCTTCAACCTCTGCAGCAATGCTGGCAGCACTCAAACGTCTATTTCCCAAAGACAACCTCTGGATATGACGCTGAGCACGTGCACTCAACTTCTTTGGTCGACCATGGCGAGGCCTGTCCTGAGTGGAACCTGTCCTGTTAAACCGCTGTATGGTCTTGGCCATCATGCTGCAGCTCAGTTTTAGGGTCTTGGCAATCTTCTTATAGCCTAGGCCATCTTTATGTAGAGCAACAATTCTTTTTTTCAGATCCTCAGAGAGTTCTTTGCCATGAGGTGCCATGTTGAACTTCCATTGACCAGTATGAGGGAGTGTGAGAGCGATGACACCAAATTTAACACACCTGCTCCCCATTCACACCTGAGACCTTGTAACACTAACGAGTCACATGACACCGGGGAGGGAAAATGGCTAATTGGGCCCAATTTGGACATTTTCACTTAGGAGTGCACTCACTTTTGTTGCCAGCGGTTTAGACATTAATGGCTGTGTGTTGAGTTATTTTGAGGGGACAGCAAATTTACACTGTTATACAAGCTGCACACTCACTACTTTACATTGTAGCAAAGTGTCATTTCTTCAGTGTAGTCACATGAAAAGATATACTCAAATATTTACAAAATGTGAGGGGTGTACTCACTTTTGTGAGATACTGTACATAAATCAATATAAACCTAAGCGGAGCAATCAGCCTAGGCTGCCATCACGTGCCATGGCAACCAGAACTGTAAATGTAACGTTTAAGTCATGCTGCTGAGAAAACACTTTTGTTGGGTGTTCTTATTTCAGGCTAAAGCATCTAGTGCAGATCCTAAGTGGGTTCCTTGGCAATTGCAGATCCTGAGTTGGTTCCTTGGGACAACCCTAGGCCAATGTTTGCATAGATTACCATTCACACTAAATGCTACAGACATGCTTTCAAAAGCCACTGGGCCTGAACTGATTTCTTTTTTAGATTGAACCAAGTTCCCCCTCTCTTGGCGTATTCTCTCTCTCTCTCTTTTTATCAGTTCCAAAGAATGGGATGGAGTTAAGCCAGAGGAGAAATCCAAGCTTGAACACTCTGCAGATGATGGAGAGTTTTGGTGAAAATGTTCTCTCCAATTACACCATAACATTATAATCAGCAAAAGTCAGACATAGTAAAAGAAATATTACGTATTTGATGGGATTGGTACCATCCTCCTCCTACTTCATCCATATCTAGGATGGCCTACACCGATTTCCTGAGGCAGTACTCCAAGCTGGAGATCTGCAACCTGACTCCAGACACACTGGTCAGTGATGAGGTGGGTCACTGGAGCCATTACCAGTTTGAAGGGATTTGGAGTGTAGGCTCTACCGCTGGAGGATGCAGGAATCATCCAGGTACTGTATCTGTCACTAATAATAATGTGAAAATACTGTTTACATATATAGTAGATATGGCAAGAATCCTTTTGTTATGCTTGTTGTCTGTTTGCAATTAACTTATCTGCAATAATCATGTACTAATGATGGATTACATTACAGTAACTAAGATGTTAAAAATGTTTTCTTTTACTTATTTTTATCACCCTATTTCTCTGCAGCCACATTCTGCTCTAACCCCCAGTTTGCCATTAAATTGGACGATCTGGATGATGACCCTCATGATGGCGAGGATGGATGCACCTTCTTGGTGGGTCT
Source organism: Esox masquinongy (assembly GCA_016801175.1). NCBI lineage: Eukaryota > Metazoa > Chordata > Actinopteri > Esociformes > Esocidae > Esox > Esox masquinongy. Next base: position 1,807 of record JACXGI010015636.1, read on the forward strand.
CATGCAAAAAGACATCCGCAAAGAGAGGATGTTTGGCCGGGACCTCAACACCATCGGCTTTTCCATATACAAGGTGCAACATTACCAATTTAACTCATTCAAGTTAATCCAAAACTGAACCTCGAACTGGGGATTCAGGTCTTTATTCCAGACCTGTCTTAACACCCACTGTTTTATAAATAAGCTGCTGTCAAAACTTGGTTCGCTCAGGCATGGAGCAAGCCTGAAGGAAAAGCTTGCATAACCCAATTCCTCTCCAAAAAGAGTGTTGGCTACTTTTGACAGTCATTTGAAATAAGATAAAGATTTTACAGAGGTATTTGTTAACATTCTCATGTTATATCTGTACTTGTTTTTTTCAGGTTCCTGATGAGGTATGTACAGAACTTTAAAACATAAAAGGGAAGAAATTTACATTATATTATAGACCCTGTAAATTGCTATTTTCAGACTACTCGTATCATATTTTCAAAAAATCTATTTCTACAGAGCGGAAAAGGTAAGGAAGGATGTTTTTTTCAAAGCCAATGTATTCTACAGTGAAAAGCTCTTCACATCTGTGTTTCATGACAGTACAAGGGTCGGACCAACATCCACCTGGGCCCGGACAAGCTGTTGAGACAGAGGTCTGTGGCAATGAGTAGCACCTTCATCAATCTGCGTGAGATCTGCGACCGCTTTAAGCTCTCACCCGGGGAGTATATCATCATTCCTTCTACCTTCCAACCGCACAGGAAGGGTAGCTTCATCCTGCGTGTCTTCACTGAAAAGCCGGCTGCCGCCAGGTGGGGCCAGAGATCTCAGAATTATGTTTTACCGGCCTGAATAGAGCAAGGCACTTCAGAGGACCTTTTTTTTATGTACCTGTATTACCTGGACTTTACCTATCAGAAAGAAAATGCATAGAAATATGCATATCACTAATACCCAAGTCAATAATTCTTTGATTTTATTAATTCTATTTCTATGCATTGAATCTTATACAATAGATGAAATCCAGGTATATACACTACCGGACAAAGGTTTTTGACCACTGCCATGTTTCCAGTTTTTATTGAAATTCAAGCAATTCAAGTCCAGTGAATGACGTAAAATAGTACAAAGGTAAGCCGTAAACTGCCAAAGGTTTAAAAAAAAGTTTTGGATACCAAAAACGGAAAAATAACATACATTTCTGAGTTGGCTTAAAATCATACCGCTGTTCTGCAGGAATGGAAATAAAGTAAGCCTTGAAAGTTGATGCTAACAATTCCTACAGATGTCCCAACTTTACTTGATTACTTACAAACCCTCTGACCGTATAAAAACAATGTTGGAGCAGACTGTGTTATTACACCTTTTTATTTGGACAGTATTGTATCGCAGGAAGGCATACAGTATCTCACAAAAGTGAGTACACCCCTCACATTTTTGCAAATATTTGATTATACCTTTTCATGTGACAACACTGAAGAAATGACACTTTGCTACAATGTAAAGTAGTGAGTGTACAGCTTGTATTACAGTGTAAATTTGCTGTCCCCTCAAAATAACTCAACATAGAGCCATCAATGTCTAAACCGCTGGCAACAAAAGTGAGTACACCCATAAGTGAAAATGTCCAAATTGGGCCAAATTAGCAATTTTCCCTCCCCGGTGTCATGTGACTCGTTAGTGTTATAAGGTATCAGGTGTGAATGGGGAGCAGGTGTGTTAAATTTGGTGTTATCGCTCTCACACTCCCTCATACTGGTCACTGGAAGTTCAACATGGCACCTCATGGCAAAGAACTCTCTGAGGATCTGAAAAAAAGAATTGTCGCTCTACATAAAGATGGCCCAGGCTATAAGAAGATTGCCAAGACCTTGAAACTGAGCTGCAGCACGGTGGCCAAGGCCATACAGCGGTTTAACAGGAAAGGTTACACTCAGAACAGGCCTCGCCATGGTCGACCAAAGTAGTTGAGTACACATGCTCAGCGTCATATCCAGAGGTTGTCTTTGGGAAATAGACATATGAGTGCTGCCAGCATTGCTGCAGAGGTTGAAGGGGTGGGGATCAGCCTGTCAGTGCTCAGACCATACGCCGCACACTGCATCAAATTGGTCTGCATGGCTGTCGTCCCAGAAGGAAGCCCCTTCTAAAGATGATGCACAAGAAAGCCCGCAAACAGTTTGCTGACGACAAGCAGACTAAGGACATGGATTACTGGAACCATGTCCTGTGGTCTGGTGAGACCAAGATAAACTTATTTGGTTCAGATGGTGTCAAGCGTGTGTGGCGGCAACCAGGTGAGGAGTACAAAGACAAGTATGTCTTGCCTACAGTCAAGCATGGTGGGGGGAGTGTCATGGTCTGGGGCTGCATGAGTGCTGCTGGCACTGGGGAGCTACAGTTCATTGAGGGAACCATGAATGCCAACAATACTGTGACATACTGAAGCAGAGCATGATCCCCTCCCTTTGGAGACTGGGCCATAGGGCAGTATTCCTACATGACAACGACCACAAACACACCTCCAAGACGACCACTGCCTTGCTAAAGAAGCTGAGGGTAAAGGTGATGGACTGTCCAATCATGTCTCCAGACCTAAACCCTATTGAGCATCTGTGGGGCATCCTCAAATGGAAGGTGGAGGAGCACAAGGTCTCTAACATCCACCAGCGCTGTGATGTCGTCATGGAGGAGTGGAAGAGGACTCCATTGGCAACCTGTGAAGCTCTGGTGAACTCCATGCCCAAGAGGGTTAAGGCAATGCTGGAAAATAATGGTGGCCACACAAAATATTGACAATTTGGGCCCAATTTGGACATTTTCACTTAGGGGTGTACTCACTTTTGTTGCCAGCGGTTTAGACATTAATAGCTGTGTGTTGTGTCATTTTGAGGGGACAGCAAATTTACACTGTTATACAAGCTGTACACTCACTACTTTACATTGTAGCAAAGTGTCATTTCTTCAGTGTTGTCACATGAAAAGACATAATCAAATATTTACAAAAATGTGTGGGGTATGCTCACTTTTGTGAGATACTGTATATTGCTATCATAATGGCAAGAAAAAGACAATTAACAAAGGAAGACATACAGACCATTATAACCCTTAAAAGTGTAGGAATTTACTTTAGAGAAATTGCAAAGAATGCCAAGGTTTCAGTGAGTACAATTTCCTACACCATCAAAAGGCACTTGGAAACTGGAGGAAATGCTGACAGGAAGAGGCCTGGCAGCCCCAAAGCCGCAACAGAATCAGAGGACAAATTTCTGAGAGTCAACAGCTTGCATGATAGACCACTCCCAGGTCAACAGCTTCAAGCACAACTTAACACTGGTTGAAGTAAGCAAGTCTCAGTTTCAGCTGTGAAGAATTCAAGCTGCAGGTTTGACAGGTCGAGTGGGAGTAAAAAGGCCATTGGTAAGATGGCAAAATATGAAAAAGATGCTTGCCTGGGTCAAGAAGCACCACCAGGGTTCATTGTGCAGGGTTTTTGTACATTGTCGAGTAGGCGAAAGGATGGATCCTCAAGGTGTGATACTGTCAAACATGGAGGAGGAAGTGTGATGGTCTGGGGCTCTTTTGCTAGATCCAGATTCAGTGACTTGCACAGAGTTAGTGGCACCTTAAACCAAAAGTCCTACTACCGCATTTTGCAGTGCCATGCAACGCCCTAACGCTGGGGTGGGCAAACTAAGGCCGAATCTGGGCCGCGAGGCAATTTTATCCAGCCCGCGGTAGGTAATAAAATATTTTTGAGGGAAAGTAAAACATAACTCACCAGCCCATTCACATACATAGGAATCTGAATTTTAATTATTTAGACATTATAATGGACCTACTCTATGAATGTTTTAATATTTGCCCATTTCTGGCCTGCAAATAATTTATGATTAATGAATTACAAAAAAATCTTGCCCTCCATTCAATCTCAAAATCCTGATGTGGACCCTGAGCCAAAAGGTTTGCCCTCCCCTGCCCTAATGTGTACACGTAATTGGTCATAGGTTCATCCTACAGCAAGACAATGACCCAAAGCATATCTCCAGGTTATGGCAGAACTACCTTAGAAAAAAAGAACAGGATGGTAGGCTTCAAATCATGGAATGGCCAGCACAGTCTACAGACTTAAAGATGGTTTGGGATGAACTGGGAAGAAGGGTGAAAGCAAAGCCACCTACAAGTGTAACACATTTGTGGGAACCTCTGCAACAGTGCTGGGAAGAACATTCCGAACAATATTTGATTTCCATTGTAGAAAGATTGCCACAAGTGTGTTTTGCTGTTAAATCTGCAAAAGGTGGCTTCTTTGATGACTGATTAAACAAAATGATTACATGATTTATTTTTTGTCTCCAATTGTTTATTTGTTCTATGCTTTAATTTCAGAGTACATTAAGACATTAAACTGTAAATTTCAATATAAACTGGAAACAATGAGATGTTCTAAAATGTTTGACCAGTAGTGTAACTTTTCAAAAACCAAATGTATAATTTCAATCAAAAAAAGTAGCAGTGCTTAGTCTGATTCACATTCTCGTGACAAGTGGGACATCTTGACCTGATCTGCAACATCTTGGGCTAATTTCTTGGCCTAAATGTTGAGTAAAGAGGGAAACCGTGTTTAAGATGTCACAGACACACATAGATGGGAAAAATAACTATACCATTTTATCATGACACATGTTGTGTTTCATTTTGTGTAATTACCATTCAGTGTTATATAGTTCAACACCCTGTAAACACAATAAACACACACTTTCACACCCACAAATAGCTAGCTTTTCAGTAATTAAATGTTTTGTTGTGAGATTGGGCTAAATGTTTAATACAAGCCTCAGTTTGAGCCTCAGTATGGCCTAATAAGGAGAAAGTTGTACCCACTTTGCAGTTGCACTTAGCTCAAGAATGTAGTTTTGCTACCAAGGCATAACAGTAAACATACACATTAATCAGTACTGCGTTTAGCATATTATTTGTATGTTATGTATTTATCTTTGTATGTTTTGTTGCAGTCCAATGGAAGATGATATTAAAGTGGAAATTGAAGAGGTAAATCATAATAATACCTTGTATATCTATCTTAACATCTTCACATTATAGTTTTTTTTACATGTAATAAGATTAGTAGAATATATTACATGTAATATTCACATGTAATATTAATAGTAGAAATGTAACAATTATTTTTGTTTTTGTATTCTTTCACAATATTTTTTTATTCTAGCCTGATATTAAAGACCATGATGTGGATCCTCACTTCAAACGTATGTTCGTACAGATTGCTGGAAATGTATGTGTTTCTATTTTATTAAAGTTTTTAATTTAAACTAGTCATATAGTAATTGTATTTTCCATTCTAATACTCATTCTAATATTATTTCTTCTTTAAAGGATTCCCAAATTTCAGCCTTGGAACTGCAACAGATTTTAAACCAAGTGGTCACTCAGAGTAAGTAAACTAACAAAATATAAATTTTGGTGGGGAGATGTTTTACCACTGGGTACCTAACTGTAACGTTTTGCCCTTGTGTCTTCAAGGATCTTATGTCAAAACCGATGGATTTAGCCTTGAGTCTTGTCGGAACATCATCAGTCTGATGGATGTATCCTTTTTGTGCATGAGAACTGTTCATTTTAAGCCTATTATAACATTTTTGATGGTTCCATGTGGCTCAGTTGGTAGACCATGGTGTTTGTAATACAAAAGTGTTACAATCATGCCTTGACCACAATCAGAGGAATGGCACTGAAATGTTGGGTCTTGTTGAGTTTCATGCTTTGTGGACTAAGATCCAGAGGTATTTGGTAAGTCTGAAGTGTGCAATACTAGATCTGTATTTGCATTGCAAGGGTTAATTTCAGTCCAATTATTTTCCTTTTTTGTTGATGATATCCAAACAATTAGGTTAAAAAACCTCTTGTGAAACCTTTTAAGCATGGAAATTTAGACTTCAGATGGGAAGGACATTTTTGCCTACTTTTGGTCTGATTTGTAAAAAAAATGTACTCAGTCATCTGGGTAAGGGGGCGTGTAAAGTTTCTTAATTATATTATTTTATAAGGGATAACATTTGCAATATTTTATATTATCCATAAATGTCACATAAATCTGTGAAGATACTTGCTAGAAACAAGTTTTAAAATTTCAGAGGAGAATGCCTGCCTGATACACACTAAATATACAGTATTTACCTACAGTAAATTTAAAAAAAATGTAAACAGTAACACATTTTCTATTTTGTTTCTTTTTGCTTCTGAACTCCAGCACTATGGACTCTTAAGTGATACATTGACTATTAAGTTAAAGTTGAAACTGTCAGCTTATTTGAACACATTTAAGCATGCTTTCTAAATATTACCCCAGTTTTATAGTGCGAAAAGTATTTGGGCAGTTGGCTTCACAGCAATTTCTTATTAGGTATGATTTTAATGTTATTGTTATTGCATGCTCAAAAGAGCTGTCAATATCTAGTCTTGATTCTTGGCTTTGCAACTGCAGAGTCTCATGCTGGTGTTAAACATGAGGACCAAATAAGTTTAAAGGAGTCAAGCTGTCCATCACTAGGCAGATACATCAAAATAAATCAGCGACCAAGGAAGGATTCTTTTTAACTGTACTATAGTTGGCGTAGATCATCCGGACTGGAACGCAATGTGCAGAAACTTGTTAGGGACTGATTGTTTTATATGACATGGGGTATCCAGAGGACAAAGCCAACCGAAAATATGAAAATGGTAGACCCTCTCCCAAGCAAAATACATTTTCACATCGCCCTCCAGGGGGAAAAGTCTTTTGGGGAAAAAATCATGACCCTTCCCAATCAAAATGCAGATTAAAGGGATAGTTTGTCTAAAAATCATATTTATCTAAAAATGCACTAACTAAAAGTTAGTCCAGAATGGACATAGTAATTTTTTCCAACCATGCATTATTCAGCTCTGTCCCCGGCTGTAATTAGCGTTCTTAGCGTTGTCCAAATTCATGAATGGAAACTGTTGGTCCCACTACAGAAAAGCTGCATTGCAAGCGGAAAACTACTCCAAAACACTTCAAACTACATTTAGTAATCTGTCGCGGTAGCATCAATTTTTTTTTAACTGTACACTGACCAAACAACCGGCAGAATTTGGGCAATCCAAACCAGCACTAGCGAACTGTTTCCTACAGCCACTCACACAGCTTGTGTGCTTTGGCGATGATGTCATCGGGGTGGGAGTGAACTTTAACCTCAAGAAGCTATGCGAGGTGAGTTTCTCTAGCTGGCCCATTATCATGAATATCATTGGTGGAGTTCAGTTTTATTTCTATCATTGTGGAAAATGCCACGATCATGTTTTGTATGTAAAGAAAGGATACAAGAGACCTGGGGGGTATTCCATCAACGCCGCTAATGAAATCCGTGCTTAATTGAAAAAGCCTGGCTTGAATGGATGCCAACTTCCACTTAAGACTCAAGCTGATCCATTAACACAGTCTAGCTGTGTCTTGTCAACGTTAACTCAAACCAGGCTTGGAAAAGCTTGCATTGTGCACATGCACGGAGTACATAAGCAGCCCAGAACAAGCGATCATCGAAATTAAGATACTATGTCGCAAAAAAAGAAGCGAACACTAGAGGAGTGATCTTCTCAACAGCAGAACCAACCCTGCTGATGGGACTTTATGAAGAATTTAAAGGAGTCATCACCAAAAAGACAATACTGCCGCAATTGACAAGGTGAGGGAGATAGCTTTGCAAAAAATTGCTGACAGATTAAATGTGTAAGTCATACTTGATGGACGGAAGGTGGAATCTGAGGACCCTTACTGTGGACACTACAATGTGTTGCATTTTACCTCTGCAGTGGGCAGACACAGATCCAATCCATATGTTTATGGAGGAAAATGAGAATGGACTCTATGATTGATGTATAGAGTCAAGTCGGAATTGGATAGTGAGCTATTAAAAATCTCACAGTCAACTTTGTTTTCAGATGCCACAACTCTTGCAATTTTGTCCTCTCACTTGAGATTATGGGAGATGGACCCTAGGAACTTTGTCTAATTTAGCTGTAAGAAATGACCCATCAATGTGAAGAGGAGAAGTTGGAAAATTTCTGATGTCAATATCCACCTCCACTATTTTGTCTGTGTTTAATTCCAAGTTATTTTGACTGCAGTATGTGTACATACCTAATTCTCCAATTGCATTTCTGTTCAGTCAATTTTGACACTACAGCTACCTTTGGTGGATTCAATAGTTATGTTGCATGCACATTAACATTTAAAAATGTTTTAAATTGGAAATGGGAATATGCTATCACAGTTGAAGGAAGGCAGGACACGAGGAGCAGAGGTATAGCAGGATAACATCCTTTTAATTGTAACAACAAAAGGTGAGGCAAACCGCAAACTAATGCACAACACAACTGACACACACAATGATCCACAACAGGAAGAGCAAAAAGGCTAAATTAAATAGGGTCCCCAATTAGAGTAAACGCGGGTGCCTAGAGGCACCTCTGCACTCCGGCTCTGTGGTCCCCAGGCGAGAGATGCTTAGAGGCCCCCAGCCAGGACCTGTGACATGCTCCACTCATCACCAAATCTTCATCTTTTGATGTGAAATAGAACAAGACCAAACATGGACATAAAGAACAACATTACAGTTAAATAAGTCACTTATTGTTATTGTAAAAATGGTCACAGTTCAAAATTTCAAATGTAGTTTTGTTATGTAAACATTGCACGAATATTGGAATAAAAATTAAAAGTTGTACCATTGAGAGTAGAGGGAAAAGAACACACCACACTTGTTTGTGAGCTATTAAAAAATAGTTGTTTAGGAAGATACATTCCTGTAAAATCACTGAGCCTGAAAATGGAAAATATAAGGTATGTAGTTTTGACCAGGAAGGTCAGTGAACAAAATGCAAGTGGTTTTAGAGGTCCATGTCATCTGGATTGGAATCTATTAAAAATGTTCATGTTATTTAGGTAATTGAGTTGTAATAAGAAAATTGTAGTTAGTAAATTTTATACAGAGAGTTGTATAATAGAGGAAAGGTAAAGGAACACACCACATGTGTTTGTAGATTTGTAGCTCATATGGATAGTGAGCTATTAAAAATAGCGGTAGAGAAGGACAAAAGCTGCTATAATTAATTAAATTGAAAATGGCAAATCCACTGACTGTACTCTGGAGAAGGAACGTCAGTGACCAAAATAAATGTGGTTTCAGAGGTACGTCTTCTTGATAGGAAATTATTAAACCGGTTATATTAAAAGGTATCTAGACTTGTAAGACTTGTATTGATACATATATTTTAATATAAAATACAGAGAATTGACTTGTCAAATATTGGTGTACCTTTGAGAGGATAGGTACAGGAACATACCACACTTGTTTGTAGATCTCCATCTCATATGGATAATGAGCTATTAAAAAGGTATTGCATAGATAGATATACAATTGTTTTTAGAGGTTGTACAGTACATGTACAACCTAGATCTAAATTATAACAATATGATTTAGAATACATTAGCATAGTTAAACAGTATGATTCAACTCACTAACAATATTAATAGAATCACTTCAGGTAGACAAAACAGTTTCCTATGTTACAACTATTCCAACTAAACATTCTGTAATGTTATTGACTATGAATATTACATGTGCATTACTAGAATTAGCTTACCAATAGTATCTATGTTGTTTAAGCTAGATACCAAAACAAATTTGTTTCAAATTTAGATATGCCAAAATGATCAGAGAAACAATTTCCCAAGCATTCAAGCTCAACACCAAATCAACTCTAAATACTCTTAACTCTACATTTTTTTTAATGTGCATTAACAAGAGATTTTATCTCAATGAGAACTTGTATAAATAAATGATAAAAAAGCCTAATACACAGTCCACTCTCCTGACCTAAAATGGACTTCCTGGGCACTATCCAGGAAATCAGGGGTCCATAAAATATCCCCGGAGAACCCCACGCTTCCTGTTACTGGAGTATCTCACACAGTCTTTAAAAAAAGCACTCTGCAAATGGGACACAAATTTCTTCCCTTACAACCCAGGGCATCTTGTTGAGGTTCACCACTCCTAAATCAAGAACAGAGGATTAGAATGAGCAAGCTTATATTTACAATACCCAACACAGCATAATACACAAACAGGTGAAATGCAGACTGATTACTGTTATATATCAATCAACTGTGATCTAACATATTATAATGCTGTAACTCTGCCGCCCTGAACACAAGTTTAATAAGTGAATATACTTTCTATTCCTAAATCACATTTAAAATGTCAAAAACATTTAATAATACTTAACAGTATAATATGATAAGTGTTGTTTGGTACTTGAAAGTTGAATTACTTTTCTAACTATTTAGAAAATACTTACTCTCCAGCCAGCCAATGTGGGCCTGCTTTCTAAACTCCTGAGTGCTCACCACATCCCTCAAGGATTTGCAATTTACCAGGTGGTGAACTGAACATAATGTGGATCAAATTTAATAAAAGTAAGTTATGTACTACCTATCATGTTTGTGTATAATAAACTGGTTAATATCTGTAGTAACTCATTTAGAGTATATAGACTATGAGCACACCGGAGTTGTCCATGGAGACTCATTAAATATGTTTATATATTCTAAAAACACCTAACACGTTGACAGTTTAATTCACAAACATCCTGATTTTTTTCAGAATAACTGTAAGGCCACAATTAAGTAAATATGCCATTAATAGTTCCCAGTGACAATCCCATGATTAAGAATATTCTGTACAGAGTATTTTTGGGATAATCAATGGTGTCTGACTATTTTACGTGTGAAATCACTACTGCAATAATTTAGCTCAATTTTGCTCAATAAAACATAGGAATAACCCGTTTATTTGAAATGACCCGTTTATTTCAAATATATCGCGAAACTTACAACTTCTTTCGAGGAATACAATATCGTCATGTTCTTTGAGTTAAACAACACCACTAGTCTTAGTTTGGAGTGTTTTGGAGTAGTTTTCAGCTTGCAATGCAGCTTCACTGTAGTGGGACGATTAGTTTCCATTCATGAATTTGGACGATGCTAAGAACACTGTTTACAACTGGGTACAGAGCTGAATAATGGACGGTTCGGAAAAAATGAATATGTCCATTCTGGACTAACTTTTGGTAAGTGATTTTTTAGATAAATATGATTTTTAGACAAACTATCCCAGTAACAAGTAGATTGAGCGCATTCCGAAAGAAAAACTCTCCTACTCAACAATATGCATGCAAAGCTAGCCTATACTCTAGGCCCACAGTACTAACAACAGACCCAATAAAAGTGGAAATATGAAAACGTATATAGCCTAGATTAGCTAGCCTATATATTTCAAACGCAGAACATATTCTAACTTTCATTGTGCCTGAAAATTTGAGCCAATATTATAGGGTTGTTTTTTATTTTTTCAAACATCTATACAAATATCAATATTGTAACACAACTACAGCACCATCTGATACACATACCCTACTAGACACAATGCTGCACTAACTGCGTGCCCTCCTTGTAGCTAACGGAGAGAGCTAAATAATAATATATTATTATTTATTGTTGCGTTTATTTAAAAAAAAAACACTGTCACAAGCCCAGCCTGACTACAATATCAGAATTTTAAGTCCAACCCAGTCGTGATCGGGTTCTAGCTGAGAATGAACTCCCTACCTTTGGGTCACAAAGTCTTCTGCTGCAGTTTTGCTGGCCTTCATGCTACTAGCATTTTCTCCAGATCACTCAGTCCCTTTTAGTACGGGTAGGATTTAGACCTAGCTGAACCTGTTCTACACAGATTTGTGACTCTTCTGTTCCCTTGTCCTGTTCTGTTATGTCATCCTTTTCTACTATGCAATACAATATGGTTTTAGCAGTGCCGTTGAGAACAAGCCGTGTCCCTGATAATTGTCCGTATATTACAACCCTGTTTCCAAAAAAGTTGGGACACTGCATAAAATGCATATAAAAACAGAATGTAATGTTGTGCAATTTTTATCTCTGTATTTAATTGACAGTAGTACAAAGACTACATATCAACTGAAACTGAGAAATTTTAATACATTTTGAATTTGATGCCAGCAACACGTTTAAAAAATGTTGGGACAGGGGCATGTTTACCACTGTGTTGCATCAACTCTTCTTTCAACAATACTCTGTAAGCATTTGGGAACTGAGGAGACCAATTGTTGTAGTTTTGAAAGTGAAATGTTTCCCCATTATTGCTTGACATAGGATTGCGGATGCTCAAAAGTTCAGCGTCTCCTTTGTTGTATTTTTCGTTTCATAATGGGCCAAGTGTTTTCAATGCGTGACAGGTCTGGACTGCAGGCAGGCCAGTGTAGCACCCAGACGATTTTACTACAGAGCCATGCTGTTGTAATACATGTAGAATGATATTTGGCATTGTCTGGCTGAAATAAGCGAGGCCTTCCGTGAAAAAGACGTCATCTGGATGGCATCAATTGTTGCTCCAAAACCTGTATATACAGCTCTGGAAAAAATGAAGAGACCACTCCTAATTTTTCTTAAATCAGCATCTCTACATGTATGGCAGCCATTCCATTCCAGTGTCTGTTAAATTCCAACACAGGCACACCTCATTTTACTTAATAAGGTACTGATTAGGTGATTACCTTGAACCAAATCTAATTTAACGAGGAAAAGTATAAAAACCATTGCTGTGGTCATCACTATCCTCTTGCAATAGGACCAGCTGGATGGCAAAAACAATGCAAGTAGTACGTCAATGGTAATTTGAATAAAAAAATAAATATTCAGCATGACAAAAGAGTTGAAATGAAAAGCTTTGAGTTAGGAAAATGGTTCAATTCTGGCTTTACTGGCAGTGGGATACAGTGAGTGTCAGGTTGCTTCCATCCTGAAAATTTCAAAGATGGCGGTTCATAAGAACAAGGTCAAGCAACAGACATCGGGAACAACAAAACTACAGACTGGCAGAGGGCAAAAACGACTGTCCACTAAGCGAGATGACCGTCAACTCATTCGAATTTCATGCAACAACCGTAGGATGACATCTAGTGACCTACAAAAAGAATGGCAAACAGCAGCTGGGGTGAAGTGCACAGCGAGGACGGTTCGAAACAGGCTCCTAGGGGCAGGGCTGATGTCGTGCAACGCTAGAAAAAAGCCCTTCATCAATGAGAAGCAAAGAAGAGCCAGGCTGAAGTTTGCAAAAGACCATAAGGACTGGACCGTAGAGGAATGGAGTAAGGTCATCTTCTCTGACTAGTCAAATTTTCAGCTTTGTCCAACACCTGGTCATCTGATGGTTAGACGGAGACCTGGAGAGGCCTACAAGCCACAGTGTCTCACACCCACTGTGAAATTTGGTGGAGGATTGGTGATGATCCGGGGATGCTTCAGCAAGGCTGGAATCGGGCAGATTTGTCTTTGTGGAGGATGCATGAATCAAGCCAAGTACAAGGTTATCCTGGAAGAACACCTGCTTCCTTCTGCTCTGACAATGTTCCCCAACTCTGAGAATTGTTTTTTCCAGCAGGACAATGCTCCATGCCACGCAGCCAGGTCAATCAAGGTGTGGATGGAGGACCACCAGGTTAACACCCTGTCATGTCCAGCCCAATCTCCAGACCTGAACCCCATTGAAAACCTCTGGAATTTGATCAAGAGGAAGATGGATGGTCACAAGCCATCAAACAAAGCCGAGCTAAGTCACCCAACAGCAATGTGACAGACTGGTGGAGAGCATGCCAAGATGCATGAAAGCTGTGGTTAAAAATCAGGGTTAATCCACCAAATATTGATTTCTGAACTCTTCCTAAGTTAAAACATTAGTATTTTGTTGTTGAAAAATGAATATAAATTTGTTTTCTTTGCTTTATTTAAGGTCTGAAAACAATGCATCTTTTTTTGGTTATTTCGACCATTTGTTATTTTCTACAAATAAATACTCTAAATGACAATATCTTTATTTGGAATTTGGGAGTAATGTTGTCAGTAGTTTATAGAATAAAACAAAACTGTTCATTTTACTCAAACACATACCTATGAATAGTAAAACCAGAGAAACTGATAATTTTGTAGTGGTCTCTTAATTTTTTCCAGAGCTGTATTGTTCAGCATTAATGGTACATTCACAGATGTGCAAGTCACCCATGCCATGTGCAGTAATGCACCCCCATACCATCACGGATGCTGGTTTTTGAACTGTGTGCTGATAAGAAGCTGGTTGGTCCCTCTACTGTTTAGTCTGGAGGACGCAGTGTCCATGATTCCCCAAAAAATTTTTGATTTGTCAGACCACAGGACAGTTTTCCATTTCGACTCAGTCCATCTTAAATGAGCTCGGGCCCAGAGAAGGTGGTGGCGTTTCTGGATCTTGTTTATGTGTGGTTTCTTCTTTGCATGGTAGAGTTTTAACTTACATTTTTTGGATGCAGCGACGGACTGTGTTCACAGACAATGGTTTTCGGAAATGTGTTCCTGAGCCCTTGCAGTGATGTCCACTACAGAATTGTGTCTGGTTTTATGCGATGCCGTCTGAGGGCCTTTAACAGCCAATAATGTAACAACTACAGTTAATGTAATAACTGCCAATAACGTAATACATTTAGTAAAAGTCAATAATGTAATAACTTACCAATGATGTTGTTTTTGCCCATAATGTAATAAGATCTTACACTATTGGCTTGCTATTACATTATTGGCTGGGTTAATAAAAAAAATGATTAAAATTGTAATAATTGGAGCTGATAATGTAATATATACTTATATCACTGTGTGTTTAAGTTTTATTTAAGTGTCAGACTTCCATTCCATAACACTTACCCTTACTGTTGCTTCATTCAAATAGCTGCTCAAAAACCTGACCAATCCTGACCCATGAATCTTAGTCCTAACTCTGAGAACACATACACAACACACTCTTCTGTTAGTTGCAAGAAGTTTTTCAACGTTTTGTCATTTATTCGGGGAGTTATGACCATCTCAATCTATATGTTGTAGGTAGCAGAGAGGCACTACCAGATGTACCAAAGATACAGGAAATGAATAGACCCAATCCGTATTCATTAGATATTTGTTATGTTATGAGATACAATGAAAATAACTAAATTTAAGAAAATAGGGCATATTGGAGACTATACAGGTGCTGGTCATATAATTAGAATATCATCAAAAAGTTGATTTATTTCAGTAATTCCATTCAAAAAGTGAAACTTGGATATTATATTCATTCATTACACACAGACTGATATATTTCAAATGTTTATTTCATTTAATTGTGATGATTAAAACTGAAAACTAATGAAAATCCCAAATTCAGTATCTCAGAAAATTTGA
>JACXGI010015637.1:0-17144 GCA_016801175.1 Esox masquinongy
CACACACACACACACACACACACACACACACACACACACACACACACACACACACACACACACACACACACACCCTCCCCCGAGTAACAATACAGACCTTTTCACCGCTTTAATAGGACAGGGAACCTCAGACAGTCGAGCCTACAAAACCTTCCATCCAGTGACTTCTGACCAAATAGAAGAAGACAGAACAAGCGATTACTGTCAAACTAAGGAGCTCCAGCGGGGTGTCTGGGACCCTTCATACGACCAGGAAGGTGTGTAGACAAGAGGCCGCGCAAACACAAGAGTTTCCTGGCTGTCAGTCATGTCTGATTGGCAGCTGGTTGCCGGGGACGACTGGGAAAAAGGATGTCGGCAGCGTGGGGGTCCTAAGTCCTTAAATAGGGGGCCTTGTTATTGCCTGTACAGTACACACCAGGAACACAATGGCCAGCCAATAACCGGTTGGCCCGTCTCAGTGCGACAGACGTGAGGATGAGGGAAGAGCGTGTGGGAAAGGAGTGGTTGACAACCTTTACATTCATTAGAAACTCAACCTGACAACCAAGCCTACTGTCTGCTGTTTTTATGACTGGGCAGCCGCTGCCTTGTTAAGTAGAAGAGAACTGTGTGAGAATGTGTGTGTGTGTCTGTTCGTGTGTTAATGTGTGTATACAGGTTTTACTATATTGGTGGGGACCAAAACTCTTTTTACCACTCAGTATGTTTTTTTGTTGTATTTTTGTCAATAGAATATCTATAGATGGAATTTGGGACTTTAAAAAAACAAAGTGTAACCCATGAGGAAAAAATACTATTTTAGGTTTCGGGCTTTGGTTTGGTTTAAGTTTAAAGTAATTACTATTGAGGTCAGGTTTAGAGTTAAGGAGAGGGTTAGGGGTTAGGAGTCAGGGCGAAGTTATAGCAGGTTAGGATTAGGGTTTTAGAGTGGAAACTTTTTGGGGGGGGTCCCCACAAGAGGATAGTATGTGATATATAGAGAGAAGGAGAGATGCTTTGAGGTCAGTGTTTTTATGTGACCATATACGTGACCAAGATATGTGACTAAGAGTTAGCATGATTACAATGATCATTCTTGGGACCAGTCATTAAACTGCTTCACAGGGATTCTCTATGCTCTGACTATGTGCTCTGAGGATTGCGGTTGGTTAGCGTGCGGCAGAGCTGAGGGATGTCAGCCCTCATTGTGGCTAGGTGGATTATGCCTGCGTCGGGGCTGTGTTCTGTCTGGAGCCCCACTAGGTGGCTGTGTTCTGTCTGGAGCCCCACTAGGTGGCTGTGTTCTGTCTGGAGCCCCACTAGGCTGTGTCGTGTTGGCAGAGGGGAAACTGCACTTGTCATGGGGGCCTTAGTCTTCAGCCCAAAGACCATTTTACAGAGAGAGACGGTGTCACAGAGAAACCATGTTACGAAGAGACAGTGTCACAGAGAGGCTGTGTCACAGAGAGAGAGAAAGGAATAGGTTTAGGAGATAGGCCTAGGAGAATTTGAGGCATAAAGGTTAAATTATTGACATTAATATTAGGTTAAAGTTAGGGCAAGGGTTAGGATTTGGGTTTGGGGATGAATTTCTAGGCTTCCAGAAACCCAGGACAGATAAACGTATGTGTGTGAGTGAGTGAGTGAGTGTTTGCTTTCAGAAATGTTATTCCCAGTTTAGCAGCGCCATCTACTGTTTTCAGTAAATTAGTTTCAGTAATGGTTGATCTTTATGGTATTTAAATAATGTAATCTGTCGCATATTAAAGTTAGAGGGTAAAAAAGACAGTCTTTGCTTTCGATATGGATCAGAATTTCTACCGCAATAAATTAACTGGTAGCATACAATAACCTCACAAAAAGGCAACACGCTTAAATTAGGTTGTTGAGAAATTTAATGCATTTTTACTTTTCAAACTGTCCTATCAGGCTATGTTCAGATTAAGATGAAATCACACAACTGAAAAAGCATTGATATCAAAGTGTGATTGTCGTTTATGAAAACCTTAGACTGTGTTGTAAGCCACACATTAAACCCTACAATGAAAATACAATTAAGTGCATTGGTCAGTACTGGACCAGATACACAAATACCACACTAATAGATAATACAGTCATTATATGACGTTGGTTGATCAAGATGCCCTATCGGTATTTGCTTGGACAACTTTGTTAGAACTACGCAAAGGCTGAGAAAAACGTTAGCCAACCTTCATTCTTTCGATATATTTGCTAGATTTACGTCCAAAGCAAGCTGCAATAACTACTTCGCTAAGATTTAGCAGTTAAAAAAAACACGAAAGTTTATCAGCGTCTTGTGAGCAACATGAAAGAAACACTTCCGGGTCATGAAAATATATCCATTGAACATTTCCTACAATACATTCACTGCGGCATATAGATTTTTTTTCTGCATAGGGCAGTATGTATTTCATATCCATTGAGTTACTTTGTGGCCAATGGTATGGGCAGAGTAAAATGCCAGCAACTATTGCAAATACACAGTGCCCCTTGATTTTTTTTTTTTGCATATAATCAGTCTCCTGAATATTTCCTACAATACATTCACTGCGGCGTATAGAACAGTTTTTTCTGCACAGGGCAATATGTACATGTACAGTCTATTATAGTGATTTGCATTGGGGGCTAAAGAGGGTGTGGAAAATATTGTGTTGCTAGATGTAGCACACCATTCCCCTTGATTAGAGACAGGTTTGTCTTACTCTACACACTCTCCTGAACATTTCCTACATTGCTTTCTCTGTGGAATATTCAATAGTTTATGAGCTATGAGGCAATATGTATTCCATATTCAGTCATTGGCATTTGTCTGAATTTTGCCCTTGGAACGTGTTTTAATACCCACTTTTTATTGAAATTACTCTTAAATATGATCAAATATGAATTGTTGTCAATGTTTTGAGAGGTAAATTTTCTTAAACAATGAATAAACTCACTTTATGTCAGTTTTCAAGTAATACGTTGGTCTCTTTTATTTTGAAAATGTCCTAATTTTTCTTTCTTTAATGTTGCGCAAAAGACGCTGATGACGCAGATACAAGACGTTGGTCCCTAAGTATTACTAAACCCTGGATTGCTACAAGATTAATAAAGGGTAAGTATTGATCATATATGTTGTCTGAGCTGTAGCCTACTAGACGTTTGTTGTTTTTGTTTTGGTAGAAGTAAAGTTATGCCTTGCTATTTAAGTTAGCTATTACCTAACTAATTACCGTTTGCTAACTTACAGTTTGCAGCTATGCTCGACGCTCAACTACGGAATTGTCTCCGTCCAACACAAGTGAATGTCTGACAGCTAGCATGCTAGCAGAGGCTCGTGGCATTAATGTACATTTTGAACAAAACGCACATAATACAGATTTTATAGTTTATTATTCACTCAGTGTTCAGACTCAGACAAACTTCCTCTAGCGCATTGACTCGCTCCCTAGATTACACAGCAATTACTACCTGAGCAGAATGCGCACTGGCAGTTAACGCTCTCCTGCCAATCAGGAGAAACTGATCTAGAGTAGAGAGAACCGTAACTCGCTGTGGAGCAGAAAAAAGTATACAAGGAAAAGTTACGTTACGATCCATCGCAATTATTGGTGGGGACGTTTGAATTGTCTCTAACATTGGTGGGGACATGCCCCCCACATATTGGAACAATATATACGCATGTGATCCTGCCGTACATGTACTAGCTTCTGATTGTGATAACAGAATAGACGCACACGATGCACAATACAAATACAGAACAATGTTATGACGGAGGCCAAACACGGCCCTCCACCCAACGCGGGCCCGGGTGCAACCGCACCTCCGGCAGCCCTGATAGTTACGCGCATGATGGGATAATTTCTTTCCTGAAAAGTAGTCAAATTAATCCTAACTCAAATTGTTCAATAGGTTGTGAAAGTAGCTACAGTGTAGTAGTCCAGTAGTTCGTGTATTTGATGACAACGTATTAGATAAGTGTGCATTGATCGTCTTTATAAAACCCACCAGGTAGTCTAGCCTCGGGCACCGCTTTACCCATACTGCTTTCTTTACTTTCGAACATATAGCTCTGGGAATCCGGACACATCAATGATAGATATTTCCTCCGTGTTGGTTGTAGGTAAGATGGTATGATAGGAAGTGGTCTCAGGGATACCGCGGACAGGAGGAACAGACACACCTTTTCTAATTGGTTATCGACCAATGCCGGCTAGCGAAATTACTCAGACAGCTGGAAAACTGCAGGGTGAAAACAGACAGACAGACAGGAGAACTGGAGGGTGTGGGCGGACGGACAGACAAGAGAACTGGAGGGTGAGAGCGGACTGACAGACAGGAGAACTGGAGGGTGAGGGTGGGACGGACAAACAGACAGGAGAACTGGAGGGTTAGCGGAGTGCTCTCTGGACTGTCTGATATCTTTCAGTCACCATAACAACCACTCATCTCAGGGAGGAGGGGCATACATTTGATGAGCCTGGCAATGGATATTCAGTACTAGTTTGGAAAATATGCCATGACTCCTGTACACTATGAAAACGTATGGAAACAATACTAATATTTGACTATTAAACCCACAACTTGATTTCTCTATTACTTCTGTTGTTGAATTATCATAAACTGGCAAGTAATAATTTCATTGAATGACCCGTACTTTGTTTCCTGTTCATTTGAAAAAACATTAAACCTGTGTGAATTCCATGTCTTCTCTAGTAGTAGTGTGATTTAACTACATATTCTCCTTATACTCGGACCAAAATCCCACTTCGTTACCATGCCTGTGTTACAAGTCCCAGGCTGTGACCATAGAAAACAGGATAGTGTTCCGGTAAGACAGGAGAAATAATGAGACCAGTCTTGTATCAAAGTTAGCACATTACACCTGATTCGGGACCTGTCTGTCATGTGTCTTTCTCTTGTAGGGTGACATGGCCGAATTAGGTCAGTCATTCAGCGATGTTGTCAAGGGCCACCGGTGCAGAGTCAGTAGTTACTCACTCACTCCTCCGCTCAGTAAGAACACATGATTTAAGCCTGCCCTTACCAAACATTTAATATATTCACAATAAAACCATTTCAGACCACAGTTCACCCGTACTTTTCCTGTCAGAGCACATTCTCACACGACACCATATCCTCCTATGTTTTGCTACAGTGACGTTGGAGGACAAGTCGACGGACTCCACCAACCCTACAGCTGTGACTGGTCGGTCCGCCGTGGCGCGCGTCTCTGGAGGACAGCCAGGTGGCGCTACAGCACAAGCAGGACTCTTTGCTAACTGCACAGATAGTAATGAAATAACATTCAAGGACTCATGTTCATTGTGTCATTCATCTGCGTAGAACGGCGTAATGGTCCTTGTACCAGTCGTTTGAACAATGATTGTAAGAATAAAATAAGCCATTTTTAATTGTAATTCTCTTTAATTAAACCTATTGGTTATTCAGCTGGTCATCAGTCACACATGACAGTACAAGGAAAACAACTGCAACACGTATCGGACCCGTATAAGGTGATGCCGATGGGGTCTCCCAGATACACAAATAATATGCAGACTAGACCATCGTTACCCTTCCCATGTTCAAGATTGCTTCAGCTTCATCCAGGCACTGGAAAGGTCCGAAAATATGCCCAGAAACAGTGTATCGGCAACACACACATTGTTAAGCTAAAATCTTCCCTTTTCCTTGTCTCCTCTTCCTTGCACTTGCTAGAGTCCATTTTGAATTCCTCCCTGGTAAAACCAGTCCTTCGTTTCTCAACCCAACACCATCTCTGCAGTCAGTGTGTGGCTGAGCTTGGCTTTCTTTGTGGTCGGTTTCGGGACTTAATGGACTTTTAATCCACTCATCCAAAACCCGTCCCCCCTTTCTGATCAGAGTTCCTCCATCTAGACGGTAGCAGGGTAATGAGGAAATGGAGGGAAAGTATTGGGCCTTCTTCCAAAACTATTTTTCTGTTCATTTGCCTGTTGATGGAATCAAAGATGGCTGGCTCAGGCAAGCACTTAATACAAACAGATAATACAACCAGCTGAACATAATGTAAGTGTCAAATTTGACGGTTCCATTACCTCCCGGAATTTTCTCACAGTATCATTTTTACCAGAGCGGACGGCAAGTGACCCAAATGAAAACACACTGAATTAATTTGGTATAGATCCCTTAAACTCAACTGTGGACCTCGAATCCACTTCCACTTCGTTGGTTCATTGCAACCCTCTAATCACTGACTTTTTTAGACCTGGGACAACAGGTGAGTACAATTAATGAGGTAGAACAGAAAACCAGCAGTCCCCGGACCTCGTAGCGTAACAGTTGAGTACCCCTGGTATAGATGCTTCTATCCAGTTAGGATTATGGGGGTTCAAACAAGCGACCTTCTGGTTTCTGCCCACAGCATGGGTTTAAGACTCACAGGTTGTTCAAAATGAAAGGCTGACGGAGTGTTGCTACTACAGAGACACACAACTCCCGTCAGCTGAAGCCAGAATTACGTGTGTATAGGTCAACTTTCAAATCATGTTGTTACATTCAGCAGAAAACTTCCATTAGTAACTAGCCTTGATGACAGCGTTGGTCAGTATATACGAAACCTATTGGCCTTTTATCTCTCTGACATGAGGCAGATGCTAGATTATGTAGCTAAACTTTAAATGAGACTCGATGGATGTTTCGATTCAGGTTAAAGGTCAACTCCGAGGGGAGGCCAGGGGCCAGTTCCTGTTGCGCTACACACTGTACATCTTCCACCTTAAATTCCTGACTGCCTCAGTGAGGAGGCAGTCAGGAATTTAACCATGAACTACAGTAGGTAGTCTGAACAAATCCTTACCATTGACATGTTGAGGGAATTATTTTATAAATGTTAAGCCCATAGGCAGACTTCCTCCACTAAAACAACAATATTTTCTCTGACAAACAACTTTAAATTCTAATTTGGTTGTAGTTTCCTCGTTTTTTTCTAACATGTTTTAATGTACAGTGGTTATAAAAATTTTGGATCCATCTTTCTGTAACAGTCCCAGAGTCTGTTTTGAACGGTCTCTGTGTTTTGAAGCACCTCCAGGACAACACACACGCCTACATTTTTACCACTGGTTTTAATGCTGAAAAGTTACAGGTTTGTTATCTCCACACTATCGAAAACCCCCAACAGGACAGCCACACTGCAGAAATGTGTTCATCTGCATGTTATAAATGCATGTGGGTTTTACAGCTGTACTCAGACCATAGACATTACACCGCTGATGACAAGACAGGGTCAGGTGGAGTTCAGGAGTCCTACCTGGGGTGTGGCTATCAGCTAAAGATTTTCTTTATTTTGGAAAGGATGCCCTCCTCTTCTTCCTTCTTCTCCTGCCCCTCCTCTGGCCTGCCCTGCCCCGCCCCAGACTCAAACCGTTGACCACTCCTGTCCCCAGCTGTACACAAACAGGTACTGCATCAGCTAAATTAGAACTGGATAACAGCCTTGTTAAGGGTGTGTGCGAGCATGTTACAACCAGCCTACCTTTGGCAGGAGCAGTGACACCATTAACGGTCCCCTCCACCTCAGTCTCCTCCTCAGCATACTTCAGGAGTAGGGAGCGCTGTCGACTGGTTAACTTCCTACAGGGAGAAGACATTTTGCTTGTTTCAATCGAATTACGATGTGGGGAAAAGTGTGTGTGCGTGTGTAATGTCTTACTTGGGAACTCTGATCTTGATGTGAACATGGTGATCTCCATAGCTATAGCTGTTCATTCTCCGAATCCCCTTCCCCTGCAGACGGATCTTCTGGTCCGCCTGGCAACCCGGGGGGATCTGTGACCAAAACACAGGGCGGTGGTTAAAGAAGGTTGCCAGATTGGTAGATGTCTTCACAATTTTTGGGGGTTTACAATATAACACTGTATCTACTGAAAAAAGAAAATCACAGAATTTGTCACAGTATTCTTTTAAAATAAGAAACAGAAGTAAATCATTCCTTTAACTCCCTCTCTGACCTGTATATCTATGGTACTGTGTAATCCCTGGACCCGGGCAGAACCCCCCAGAATAGCCTGGGCAACAGAGATGAGGACATCAGAGTGGATGTCCACACCGTCCCTTCTGAACACAGGACTCTTCTGGACCTGGGGGGGAAAGAACTGACCATCAGAACCACCACCAGAACAATGAAGTGCAAAAAGTGGAAAATGGTCAGAAAAAATAAATTCTCATTTTTCCTGATAATTTTCCAGAATGTCTAAATGACTTCCGATGGATAGATAAGCAGCTGTCCACGCTTACTCTAAATGTTATGTAGACTTCCTTCTTTCCCACGGGCATTCGTACAGTCTGTCCATCGTCCACGCCTTCAAAACAACACATTAGACCACAATGTTTAACAATCTTTCAGAATGAAACTAGACTAAAAATCGACTAATTGTCACCCACCCTTTACCTGCAGGTACCGGCACCGTAATGGTCTGCCTCTGTTTGGTCTGTCCCGAGCCTCGGCACATCACACAGGGCGTGGTCATGATGGAGCCCCTCCCACCACAGCGACGGCACGTGGAGCGCATCATGAATGGCCCTGTGTTTATCGACTCCTGCAGGGGGCAGCACCGAGACACTCAGAGAAATACACGCTACGCTAAACAGAAAGATTACATTGCTAAACGCTATCAGAGAAATACACGCTGCGGCTAAACAGATCTCCATAATCGGAAACACCAGAAGAGCAAAGAACAAGTGCAAGCAAAAATCTCTAACAGGATTCATTTGTTCTGCCAAAACAGGGGAATGAGCTACAGTGTGTCTGTCACTCACCATGCCGGTACCACTGCAGTAATGGCAGTGCTGGACCTTGGTTCCGGGTTCACTCCCCTTACCATCGCACCGTGGACACACATCCTCCAGGTTCACCGTCAACTCTGTGTTCACCCCCTTGGCCGCCTGGTCGAATGTCAGCTCCATCACAAACTGACAGGAGGGATAACAAGAAAAAAAACAGGCGGGTGGGGGGGGACAAATAAAGAGAGGAATACAAGTGACTGATTGAATACAAGACTAGTAACTATTAAAGAAAATAAGCATTCTCAAGACTAGAATCTATTTCTGCAAAATCCTTTTCACAGTCTAATTGTAAATAGACGTGAAACCTTTTATAACCCTGTTATGAGCCTAAAGATTTATAAAGCTGTTATAAAATGTTATACCTCTGGCCTCTGTTCAAACATGCTGTTGAAGTCTCCAAACCCCCGTGCTCCAGCGAACTCGCCAAAGATCTTCCGGAACATTTCCTCGGGGTCCACGCTGGTCCCCCCGGCCCGCCAGTACTGCTGCCCGGCTGACCCCCCTCCCGCCCGACTGGGATCGAAGCCCGCAGCCCCGTACGTGTCATACTGCTTCCTCTTCACCTCGTCGCCCAGCACCTGGGGAGGAATACAACAGCCGACCTCTTTCACAGGTTGATGACCTACCAGAGACAATTACAAGGCAAAAAGGTGATATAGGTAACAAGGCGCCCCTTCCCAACTATCCACCCATCCTACTGGGCCCATGGGGTGGCAATCTGTGCTGCTGTACGCTGGACCCCCGGGGCATCATGGGAACAGTAGTCCACGATAGGAGCGCGTGTGCTGGGTATGCTGCTTTGTCTGTGCTGTACCTCGTAGGCTTCAGCCAGCTTGGCAAACTTCTCCTTCGCCTTTGGGTCTTCCTGGTTGGTATCTGGATGGTACTTCTTAGCCATCTGCAATGGGATAGTCAATGGGGTATGACAAGACGGTATGACATAAAATCAGACCAACGAGACGCCGGTTTTGATGTTGACCTCTGGGTGAATTTTGAAGTTTTCTGACAAAAGTCCAGTGCTATCATTCAGCTTTTTGGATCCATCAGCAACAGAGTCACAGTAAAACACTTAGGGGTCTCCTAGACAACAAGCTCACCTGATAGTAAGCTTTCTTGATCTCCTTCTGAGTGGCTGTGCGAGGCACCCCGAGAACATCATACAAGTCCTGCTTGTTAGCCGAACAGCAGCTAGTGTGAAAGGAGTGACGACTGACTGCATGAGGGGACATGGGTCCTTTGGAATGAAAGGGGAAGATAAGAGTTGCGTCCAAGCAGCAATCAGCATAACACCCTGGGTTAGTCTTTAACAGTCCAGGGGGAAAAAACACATTTAACAAAAACAAAAACATTTTGTCCAACAGAGTTTCAAATGGACAGGTCCCTTCCTGTTTATTCCTGTCTCAACAAACGGAGAGGGACCCACTGAATTTCAACCCTGCATTTCTGACTAACTAGCCAGCTAAATAGACAATTGCGATAAGATGCATTTATTTTAAAGTCTACTGTGCAAACTATACGGACTAGCTAGCGGTTAACTACCAATTCAGACACTGGTTAGTGAAATGTGTACAGGCAGTTGCGTCATGCACGTCCAGAATCTGTACAGTATTTTGATGTTGTAGCTGTGGCAAGACTCTGAAGTCAGATTGTGACGTGAAACAAAGAAATTAAACAATGTCATCGACTTTTATAGAATTTATTTCGACTATCTAGTTTAGTTTAGTTTACTGACAACAACTCCAAAGATTCTGCTCTCTCCCACCTGTGAATCTCAATGTCACGGCATTTCCAGGTCTCAAACAGCTGGGATTGCCCGCTATCCTGCACCGATGTGTCCCCAATAGCGCCGTGGCCCAGGCCTCCACATGCCTAGCTGAGGCAAGAAGCGAGCAAGCACTACGGTGCCTAAGAGGAACCGCAGAGATGAGCAAACGTGCTGTGCGAATAGCCACGGAGGACGCCATCTTTATGTCACCGCCGAGGCCGGCGGTACACTACGCATGTGCGGGATGAATACGTCTAGGTCAAAGGAAATGTCTGACGTTGTAAGCACGGTTAAATAAACACAAGCACTAAGAATATTGGATTATTTTCATAAACATTGCGTCTTTACTAAAACAATCAGGAACGTCAACGTGTTTTTATTTGAGTTGTTATTCTTTGCATGTATCTATATTTATTTAAATGATTAATTGACAGTTACACATTATAATGCACACGGCTAATTCCATAGATTCCCATTGAAAAAAACTGATTCAGCACGTATTTCACCTGTAAATTGACTGCTAGCAATTAAGGTTAAATGTCTGATTATTCAGGTACATAATGATAGACTTTTCCCTTTGCCGGCCTTGTTTTCGATCTAACTTCAGTTAGAGCATCTGCAGACGTTCACTCTTGATACCTGATATTGTAGCAAATAAAAGCATTTGTCTTAAAGGCAAAGCAAAGCGTTTGTTTTATTTTAGGATTACCAGGTTGGTTAACAGAGAAGGAATTCCCGGCAACATTCACTCAAACACCTGTCGTCCTGAACAGTGGGTGGCGCCAGTATGCCACTTGTGACACCTCTCCTCTTGAACAATAGGGGGCCCTACAATGCCACTTAAAATCACTCCCAGTCAATTGCATTTGACACCGTCAGATAGCCCAACGGATTTTTAGCATCGGGTTGTCGTCTACACTATGCAGTAAGATAGAGCTGGGCCGGCGTAATGACGAAGTTCTAATCGATGAAAAAACTGATCTCAAAAAGTAGAATAGACTTAACAAGTACACTTCACTGCTTAACAAAGTTAAAATAATGGCGTTGTTTTGAAGGAATACGGGTGAAATTTAGTAATTGCACTTGAGCTTTACAGAATAGGCGTTAACAGAAACATGCTAGAACGAGCCAATTTTGCTACAACAATTCGATGTCTCCAGCTCGTCTCCGCCAACCTTCTATCTTACTGTTGGTTCTACCCATTCAGCTTCACTAGCCATTGGAAAATACAGGGCTATCTTGGTTTATTTAACCAAGATACTTGACCTATGAATACCGACAACAGACAAATGGACACAAAGCAGCATCGCGACGTCTCATCACCTTGACAACACCAACACATTAAATCCAATCAGATCTCACCATGAATTTGACTGCCTGGAATTGACATTGCTTTGTGTCCAGAGGTAAGCGGTCAAAGGTCAACACAAGGGCACACACACAAAGACGGACGCGCACTCACACACACCCACAGAAAATATAAATGAGAGTTTCAAGTGCCCCACCTGTAGTGAAAGTTCAAGACCAGGTCAGATAATGTTTTGTGCAGTTATAAGATTTACTGCTACAGCACCATAGGTGGCTATTACAATGACTGGCCAGTTGAGATTGATATTGACAGAAGGACAGAAGGATTGCATTGGGCCATCCTTTGGGTTGTTTCTCCCAGAAGAAAAAAAGGGGAAGAAAATCTGGCCCAGTTTAAATACTCTGGGACGTTCACACGATGACCAGTATTCTTGTTTTTGCCTTTGAATTATTTGTACCTTGCATATTTGCACGTTTGTTGGAATTGTGGCTTGCAAAAAAAATTATATATATATATGTATATGTGTGTGTGTGTGTATAGGTGTACTTCTCCATTTCAGTTATGGAGAGAGCTTTGTGTTGACATGAGAAGTGACTTATAGAATACAGAAAGATCCTGAAGAATGTCACCGCTATGTCAGTGAAACAGAGGAGCTGTTGAGTAGATTTCACTTTGTGATGTGACAAGAGATGAAAGTTAGATTCTTTTTTTTTCTCCCCCCTTCCTCTAACTCCTTTCCTCACCCTCTTCCTCCCTCCCTCACTCCTACTGCCATTTCTCACCATCTCCAAGGCAACCTGCAAAATAGCATCTCAGCTGTGTCTGTTCGGTGGAATGTGTTTTCAGGAAGCATCTGGCATTTGCCACACAGTGATGTGAATACGACACTGAACAGGCTGGTCTCCTCATCCTACCAAGCGGCTCTCTAACACCAGCCCCACCAATTGTCTTTGTATTGGAAGCAGAATGTTGGGTTGTTTTGAACACTCTCTTTTGCTCTCTGTAGGGTATCTGATTTGTCTGGTTTAGATCTGTTTCTGTTTCTCACCAATCCTGGAATGTAGGCCTGTGTTCCTGTTTGTGAGTGAACCCACGGGCTTGGGAACTGGGAGCTGAGTTGGGGGCCGGACATGCAGGGGTGTCCCTCCATCGTCTCCCCTCCCAACCCTACACTCGCCATCACGCCCTGCCAAGATGTCGTAAAGAACCAGTCAGTGGAGTTCAAAGCGGTGGCTGTGCATAGAAGTTCGGCTCTAAATGTTCCCTCAGCGCTGACGAATGACTGTTGATTGTGACGGGTGTGTGTTTTGGGGCGGGGTGTTGTGAATGACAGCAATAAACGGCCATACGTCACTCTCTCTGTGACAGAGGGCATCCCAGTTATTTATGACCTCAGGGTCTTTTAATTACATTGGAAAACACTGGTGACCCAGATTGCTCTATGCAGCTTAAATCAAGGGCTATACCATGGTTTGGTATGGTATGCACTCATGTGACCTGGAGAGCATTCATTAGGGACAAAAAAGAACCAAACTGGAAGTGCCCTGTTTGACTTGTTCAGTAGCATTCTCTGTGGGCAGCTGACCAAATTACAGAAGTGTTTACTTCTGTGTGGCAGAGATTAGTCTGGTTGAAACAAAAAAGGCAAAAAGGTTTTGCGTTGCTACACATTTTGCTGCGGCATGTGCTAATGAATACACCAAAGAAGTGGTTTGGTGACAGAGTTTTCCTTTGGTCAAAGACATGCTCCATCCCCGATCTCGACTTCCATACGTTTTACAGAAAACTTTGTAATTCACCCAAACATCCACATCCCCACAGACCCCTTCAGCCACAGATTCCTCCTCCAATCCGACCTGGAGAAAAGTAATGATTAGAACAGCCGTTCCCGTTTGTGTCAGTTTGTCTGTAAGGGGGTGGATTTGATTCTACGATGATGTTCCACCTTCAGCTCCCCCAGTCAAGCCCACAGCTGTGGAGCCCTGGTGCTGCGAATGAACGGATCGAAACATGGTTAGAAACGCGGAGTCAAAAACAACAAGGATTGTCTCCATAACAGCTCTGTCATCTCCATAGCAGAAGGGTAGTGTGTGGTGTCAGTGTGTTAATGTGCGAACGTGGACCTACGTATCCATGTGAGTGTGTGAGTGTGTGCGTGTGTGCGTGCGTGCGTGCGTGTGTGTGTTTGCGCGTGCGAGTGTGGCGCTCTGCCCCCTCAACACAGCGCTGTTAGTTGCTGACGGACGCTAAGGCTTTGCCCTGGGGCTGCCCAGCTCTCTGCGTAGTGAGTGTGTGTGTGTGTGTGTGTGTGTGTGTGTGTGTGGCATCTGTTCACTGCTACGCTAGATGGTTGCGGAAGGCTTTGGGCGTGGGGGGCTGGTTAGGCTGTGTGCCTGAATTCTTTTGGATGCTATTGATAAATTTTAGGAAGATTTCTTTGAATTAAATATTCTCAGTCCTAGTTATGCCCTGGTATGTGTGCGGTGTTTGAAAACAAGTGTGAGCCTGAAGAGTGACTGGATTACAGTAAATCAGCCTTTCTATTACCCCCCCCACTCCTTCATCCCTCTCTATTCTATCTCTTACATCCCCTTCTCGCTCTCACTGCATCCCCCCCATCATCATTTGCCGTCTGTCTGTCTTTCTACTCTTTCTTGTCTCTTCTGCTTGTATGAACTGAAAAGGTCACATGTCGCGTGGCGGAAAGAGAGAGGTAGAGGTAAACAGGAAGTGTCATAAACCGGTTCTCACACACATTGTGACATACATTGGAGTCCACACGTTTAGTTTGAAGTCTCTTTGCTTTTCCTTTCATCCTCCTCGTCTTCTTCCAATCCTGTTTCCCCCTATCTCGGGCCTGTCCTCCTATTCTCTCTAGATTTTTTTTACTTTCCTCCAATCCACTTCTCGTCACATCTTTTTCAGTCTAATAATGTGTCATCTCTGTTCCCAGCCAAGTGACCTGCTATATTGACCTTTTGATCACCTCACACATTCACTCATACTCTGTTTTCATAGCCCTCCATTAAAAAAAAAGTGGATGACATCATAGGCAGATGGTCATGTGAAAACACTGGATAAGGTGGGACTGGTGTGTGAAAATAAATACGGCAGTGAAAGGACTTTGATCAGACTTTTGGGAGTGTTTTCGTTTCGATCAATTCAACCATTTAATTTAACGCTAAAAAGTGTCCAGTGCGGTGTGTTTTGGTAAGATTTAAAACATTGTTGAGCGTTGCTAAGCAGGGGGCTGAAATGGAAGCCCCAGGCTATTCTCCTCCCTCAGCACTGTCACACTGATCCCTTCACCTGGTCCCAAATGCCACCATATTTCCTAGTGCACTACTTCTGATGGGCTCTGGTCAAATGTAGGGCATAATATAGGGAATAGGGAGCCATTTTGGATGCAGACTGTGTGTGTGTGTGTGTTGATAGCAAACCCTTTTCTCAGTCGCTGTTTTTTCACTCATTCTGTCATGTCAATGTTATCCTATAGGTGGCGCTATGCCCTTAAATCCAAGGCCAGTGTGTAGAGTGGTTGGTACTTCAGCCAGCTGAAGCTAAGTTCTGCGTACGTCTTTCTGTGGCGACGAGGGACAGGGCGATAGATTAAGTAGGAATCTAATGGATATATATATTCAGTGCTTGTGACTGTGCCTGCGTCAAAGAATAAAATATGCAGAGGCAAAAACACACACACAGCGTTTTACATACACACCCAAACACACACACTCAGACACACACACACACGTAGATGCTGGGAGGAGAACCAAAAGGACCACAAACTCAGTTACGGCCTGGCTCAAAAGGACCACTAGCTCAGTTACGGCCAGGCCCATGGCAGCCACCCCAATCAGGGCCGCCACTGCAGAACCGCCGAGCCCCGGGAGAACCTCCACTGTTGACTCTGTAGATGAGGTGACACAACGTGGCCACACAAAGACGGCCTTTCTCCGCGCTTCATTTAAATACCACACTGTCCGCAAAACTAACATGGGGCGAGTTGGTTGGGAAACTGAGAATAAACCCTGATACATTAAAATGTAATGGTACGGGAAATGGCCTAATAATGTATTTGAAGATTTGCTGTACTGAAAATGTCTTCCAATGTTATATAATGTGTAACCCTAAATATATTTTAATAGTGCTTTATTTATTGGTACAGGGTTCTCGTCTGTACTGTTAGTGTTGTTTGACAGAGAGAGAGAGAGAGACACACACACACAGACACTCGACCAAACACACACACAGACACTCGACCAAACATACACACAGACACAAACCAAACACACACACAGACACAAACCAAACACACACACAGACACTCGACCAAACACACACACAGACACAAACCAAACGCATGCGGTCATACCGCACTCAATAGAAACAGCTCACCTGGATCATGAGGTTGACCCCACTGAACCCCTGATCTATTCTGCCTCTTAGGTCAAGGGTCATTCAGGGAGGCGGAGATATTGTAGATGGTGAGGAACCGGGGCTCCAGGGTCATCCCCTTGAGTTGGGTTGTCGACTCCTTGACGGGCCGACTTGGTCCTCAGGCAAGGTGTTTTACAGCAGCTCTACAACAGCTTTAAAGAAGCACAAATTGACCTCAATGAAAGGCTTCAGCGGACAGAAAGGAGACCTCTGAAAAAGTAATTATACAGAGACGTGTGTATCTGGCTTGGGCCAGAAGGTGATGGGTATTACTGCTTCAGGTCAGATTAAGGGACGTTCTTTGGGTGGGGGGGGGGGGGGGGCTGTGTGGGGGACTAGAATCTAGAGCAAGTGTCTTCAGCTATGTAGCTTTAACCTCTGTCCTCCATGTGTCTCTCCTTTATTTCTTCCCTCTGTCTCTCTTTCTGTCTCCCCCGTCTTTCTCCCTCCATCTCTTTCTAACTCCCTCTCTCTCCCATTCCATCTCTCCATCTGTCTTTGTCTTTCCTTCTCTCTCCATCACTGTCTTTCTCTCTCCACATCTCTCTCTATATTCTTACCGTACTTTTTCGTCCCCCTCGCCATCTCAACTTTCAGACTTCAAATTCTTACGTCTCGCGGTTGATTGTTCAAAGCGTTTAAATATTTCACTCGGGCCTGTTCTCTATTTAGAAACAGAGTCAAATGTTCTGTGGTTTGCCAAAAGGGTTTTCACCAGGGAACGTTTTCACATTATGATAAAAATCCACAAATCCGGAGCCTTTAAAGTAGCTATGCGGATACAATCCCCCATAGCAATTAAAATTAGGAACAAGGGTGTGTGTG
>JACXGI010015638.1:0-17133 GCA_016801175.1 Esox masquinongy
TAGGCAATATGATTCTGCTTGCTTTGTATCTCAGAAAATTGCGTTCATTGGTTATCATTGGCTACTGACAACATCGAATTTAAGCTAAGAGTACAGGTGTATAATCACGGTTCGTTTCTTTAATTTGCATTACGATATTAGCCGATTCATATACAATGTGATTTAGTTATTCACTAATCAATGCATCTTTCTCAGAACAGTGATATGCAATGGGGTTATATCTTTTTCAGACAGGAATTGTTTAGAATATTAGGCAACTATTTGTTAGATAGCTGTAACATGGCGCTGCCTTCAAGATATAATTTATGGAATTCATCACGATATTTGTGGAGAAAAAGGTGTGTCGGGAAGCACTCTGCCAAAGGATGATGATTTGTATTTGATGCAGCCACCTCAACTCCATACAGGTAGGCCATATGATTCTGCTTGATTGTATCTCAGAAAATTGCGTTCATTGGTTATCATTGGCTACTGACAACATCGAATTTAAGCTAAGAGTACAGGTGTATAATCACGGTTCGTTTCTTTAATTTGCGTTTTGAAAATCCATCGCTGGGGGCCCTAATAATCGCAGGTTACGTTCGCGCAGGTAATACAAATTTGTGTGCGGGTGTTTGTTCATGATTGCAAATGTGCATTCGCGTGCCTGGGGTTTCTGCAACGTTTTATCAATGTTGTGGAGCAAAACATTAGACTACTGCAGATTTAGTGTATGCGCGAAAAGTTACGGATATCTTGATTTTTATTTACAATAATGTCAATACCCTTTTCGAGAAATTGCCGTTCATTTTTCAAAGATGTTTTGAAGCAATAAAAAACATGAATATAACAAAAATAACAGAGAATAGGTTAACACATCCTTAGAGTTTGGGTTATGTTCAGATAAAGTCAGATTCTGGAAGATAAAGGGTTATTGGATTCATTGGAATGACTGAATATCTGACAAACATTTAGCATGCATTGTAGAGATGTAGCACAATCATATTGAAGTAGAAAGCAATGATTTAGAATCCTCTTTTCAACATAACCCATAGCGTAAAATGCAAATTCTGTTTTTGGCCAGCAATGTAAACTCTAATTATGATTGATCCCACCGAAGGTGTTCAATTGGTTATAGGCTACTCCTATTTGTCTGCTAATGCCTCTTAATATTAAAGTAATCAGATTACATTACTGAGTTTGAGTAATCAAAAAGTTACGTTACTGATTACAAATGTGGAGAGGTAACTTATTACATTTTTGTGAATGTTAAATTTTTGTGAATGAATGTGGCCTTTTTATTAAAAAGGCCACATTCATTTCACAGTGATTAACCATAACATCACTTATCAGAGGGGTGTTGCAGAAAGCTGGATTAGTAACTTAGTAAGCTCTGTAAAACCCGGACTTGAGCAAACTGTTTTCAGCTCCAGAAATATCTGGAAGTGTAACCTGATCATAAACCATAGCCACAAAAGTTTTGAACCAAACCTGCTATCCACTAGGTTAACTTGATCTTATCCTGTACGTGTAAATAGAACGTTTAGCTTATCCACCACTCAGATTCTACCCTATCACTTTGGCTTGTTTTTTTTGCAGAAAATAATTTTGAAGTCAGAGCCTGTGTTGTGTGTCATGCTTTTCAAAAGGAAGAAATATTGGACCTTGAATAGATCTTTTAGATCATTCAGAATAGTTATTTTTTCCTCATAGACCATCTGGAGATCCTACTCAACCCATAAATTGTCCAATGTAACTCAAAGCGATTTTGAGTTATATTATAACTCAAAGCGGTTTTGAGTTATATTACCCATCTCTGGGTATTTCTTAAATTAAGTAATAATTTAAGTAAATACATCTCTGCCGCAAAAGCCAGATTGGAAGCCTGGCAGAATATAACTGAAAAATTTGTAAGTGGCATGATCGAAAAGGCCTACACTCATGGGTGCTTTAGTTAAAGCCAGGAATGACACTCCAACTGACATACTACTAAAGACATCACTGTTCCTCTTTGAGAGGATGGTACACTCACAGTGGCGTAGGGGAGATTTGGGCATGGTATTAACACAGGCTTAATCATTACAGTTTATTGATTAGACCTTTGGGAGATTACGGTATGTTTGTCTGGCATGGAGAACAATAGAGCAAGTTTTTGGGTCGCCATCAAATTCTGTTTGTTAATGTGTCAGGTATGCTACTCACCCAGCCAGTTATTGTTTTGAGTTCAGTGTTTCCTCTACCTTTTTCCCAGCATTGGGGCGGTGGCAGTCAGGGGAGTTTGCGCTTCAACATCAACGGCACAAAAGGCTTGATGCGTGACATGCTATATACTTTTTTTAATGTATTTCAAAACATCCTCCCTGTACACCTGTCTCTCTTGCTTGTCAACTTTATTTTCTTGACATTATTTGACATTACTTTCTTAACATCCTTGCCTAATGACAGCCTAAGTCCTCCCCCTCAATTAACCATTCTCTAAAACCGTTCATGAATTGCCTCCCAGACTCCTAATAAATGCTTGATTTCACATTATATTTTTAACTTTACAAACTCTGCTGAGTATTTTATACAATATTCACTGCAACAGAATAGTTTTTCTGCATAAAGTATCTCTACATTAATTTACTTAAGCTCTAGCAATTTCTCAACGTGTTCATCTTTATAATATTCGTTTCCTCATGTAAAGTATAATTTAAATAGTAATTTCATTAATTTATATATATATATATATATATCTCACAAAAGTGAGTACACACTTCACATTTTTGTAAATATTTGATTATATCTTTTCATGTGACAACACTGAAGAAATGACACTTTGCTACAATGTAAAGTAGTGTGTGTACAGCTTGTATAACAGTGTGAATTTGCTGTCCCCTCAAAATAACACAACACACAGCCATTAATGTCTAAACCGTTGGCAACAAAAGTGAGTACACCCCATTTGGTTGTCACTTAGGCCAGTAGTTCCCAAACTTTTTCAGTTACTGTACCACCAACAGAATTTTGCTCTGCCCGGAGTACTCACTCATGTTAACTTTATTAGTAAGCCTGTGGTGTCATGAGTTTTCTCAAGTAGCCCATGTGAAGTGGCCAAGTACCCCCTGGGGTCCCAGTACCCCTGGTTGGGAACCATTGTCTTAGACAATAGCTACTTGCTCTTTGTCAATGTGACAACCACTTACTGACTTTTCCACACAGACGTGTGCATGCACAGACACAGACGTTTCTCGGACCTCGCTTGCTAGCGTGATTCTCCGAATGTTGGGTGCAGGACTTTGTTGCTCTGCTTCAATGCTCATGCGATAGGGAACTGCGTGCGATGGTAAACTTAGATAAAAAAAATCGTATATCATAAAAATGTTCTGTTTTTCTGTGGCAGCGCATCACAGTTTAGCAGCGGCGGAGCACAACTCTGATTACAATAAGAGAGAAACACTGCAATTTAATCTGGTTACATGTGACTTTGGAAAAGTTATTGTACCATTTAAATTGAGTATTCACCTCTAGAAACAAAACACATAATATGATGTAAAGTCAGAGTGAAAAATAAAAAGTGAAGTGTGGTGAAAATAAATGTTCTATCAATGTTTAAAATAACTTTTTTCACTCTTACTTTATTTCAAAATGGTCCATCTGTGAAATCAGAAAATTGTGTGGTGACACGTCATAGAAATATACTCTGGTTGCTGGATAATGGGGATAACGCATCATATTTAATAATACTATCAGGTTGCTGTAAGTGTCCTCAAAGTACACAGTGCACCATCAGATTAATATACTTCTTTCGACTACTGTTAAAAACGTCTTCCAATATACCTGGAAAAATAGGTTACCTTGTCAGGTCTTTTGGGCAAGTTTTAGGTGGTAATGGTGCTTTCAATTTTATCTGAACCTGGCAATCCTACTTTCAGATTGATGTTGTCAGAGCTACAGTACCCGATAAACACAATTGTTAGCTAGAAATGAACATTTTACCGAATAGAACATGATAGGTTTTTAACTCAGAAATTGGTAGTGCCGTTGGTTTAAGCAATTTTAAAACTGTGTCTACTTCACATCCTGATATTGAGTTTGGTGTTATTGTGTTATTTTTTCTAGCTACCTAGCCACTGAGGTAAAAAATAACTAAAAGCCTAGTTAGCCAGCCTATTAAGAGGAAAATTGTCACATCTCTAACAAACATATTATTACCATGAAGAAATTGTGTATTTCAGTCATATATTCGCATATGTAGATACATGCATTATTTAACAATGTACATCATAGAAATGTGTGGTTTTGTGTGGATCGCCCCTTTAAGAATTAACCACTCAAGGGTTACTCACCAGCACACCTTCCCTTGCCTGCACCTGACCTTGTCACCACCTGATACTACCGGCCCACAATAGAGACATTACGGCTTGAAGAGAAACATCTAGTGAGGTTATGTGGGCCATGGTTTAGCAAAACAACACTGGTCATTTCGTTAGAAGGTGAAAGGACAACATATGGAAATAGAGCATCATGGCCTTCAAGACACTTGCCTGTGCTTGTAATCGTGATGATGATCGATGCACAACAGGACTGAGCACTGTTCTGTATTCATTGTACCTCAAATCTGTCATTTGAAGAGCAGATTTCAGGTCCGTCTCTCTCTGACCATGTGCGAATGATGTGTTTTGCCATAGAGGTTTAGTATTTTTTTAAGATGACACTGATTGACACCGGGGACTGGTGAATCACTGGTGGGGGATGACTACATGTTTAGGTTATTGTTGAATTGTGATTTGTTTTTCTCAGTATGGTTTCTGTGGTGACAATGTTTGATTATAAGCAGTAATGTCAGCTTTACTTATCACAGTCTTGTGACCATAAGAAGTGATTCTTGAGAGGCTATT
This sequence comes from Esox masquinongy, assembly GCA_016801175.1. Taxonomy (NCBI): domain Eukaryota; kingdom Metazoa; phylum Chordata; class Actinopteri; order Esociformes; family Esocidae; genus Esox; species Esox masquinongy. The sequence continues at coordinate 4,860 of JACXGI010015638.1, forward strand.
TCATTAACCACAATTCTTGAGTCACTGGAGATGTGAAAATTCCCCTTTCTGATAAGAGGAAATGTATCTCAAGTGTAATCCCTCAATTCTTCCTTTTAGTATTAAGAAATAGTGACATGCAGTAGGAAGACAAAATGTCTTTCAACTATGTGCTCAAAATATCATGTGTCATCTTACATAATGACAAACTGGGACATAAAAAAATCTGTTCACACTAAACATACCTGTGTGTATGTGTGCGTGATTTTGTACTTGTAGGAATGTGTGTTTGAGGAGGTCGAGGCCAAGCAGGGTGTCTTCCAGGCTGTGGAGAGTCTGGTGGGAGAGGACGTGATTCTCAGTAGCTCCACCTCCTGCCTATTACCTAGCAACGTGTTCTCCCGGGTCCAGAACCGGAAGCGCTGTATCATATCTCACCCGGTCAGTTCAAGTCCCAATCTGGCATGCTACTGTAGTCCCTAGGACACTGCCCTTGTATAAACCCTTCACACCATAGGGAAAAGATGCCATTTGGAACGTACACAAGCTCTCTGTCTTCCTTGCAGAGCCAGTACCTTTGGTGGTTGTATGTGGGAATGAGCAATCCATTACCACAGCGACAGTTTGTGACATTCAGGTCCGAACCTCATAGGTTGCCACACTGCATTTTATTGCAGTCTAGTTTCTAAAGACTCATGAAGACTAGCTAACCCCAGAAATGTTAACATTACTGTCACCTTGATGCTGTAACTAATATATACAGTTGTGCTCATAAGTTTGCATACCCTGGCAGAAATTTGAAATCTTGGCATTGATTTTGAAAATATGATTGATCATGCAAAAAAACTGTCTTTCATTTAAGGATAGTGATCATATGAAGCCATTTATTATCACATAGTTGTTTGGCTCCTTTTTAAATCGTAATGATAACAGAAATCACCCAAATGGCATTGATCAAAAGTTTACATACCCTTGAATGTTTGTCCTTGTTACAGAGACATAAGGTGAAACACACAGGTGAAAATGGCAATTAAAGGTGAATTTCCCACACCTGTGGCTTTTTAAATTAGTGTCTTTGTATAAATAATCAATGAGTTTGTTAGCTCTCACATGTATGCACTGCCAGGCTAGATACTGAGCCGTGGGGAGCAGAAAATAACTGTTGAAAGACCTGCGTAACAAGATAATGGAACTTTATAAAGATGGAAAAGGATATAAAAAGATATCCAAAGCCTTGCAGATGCCAGTCAGTACTGTTAAGAAGTGGAAAATTCAGGGATTTCTTGATACCAAGCCAAGGTCGGGTAGACCAAGAAAGATTTCAGCCAAAACTGCCGCAAGAATTATTCGGGATACAAAGAAAAACCCACAGGTAACCTCAGGATTAATACAGGCTGCACTGGAAAAAGACGGTGTGGTTGTTTCAAGGAGCACAATTTGACAATACTTGAACAAAAATGAGCTGCATGGTTGAGTTGCCAGAAAGAAGCCTTTACTGCACCAATGCCACAAAAAAGCCTGGTTAAAATATGCCCGACAACACCTTGACACGCCTCACTGCTTCTGGCACACTGTCATTTGGAGTGACGAGACCAAAATAGAGCTTTATGGTCACAACCATAAGTGCTATGTTCGGAGAGGGGTCAACAAAGCCTATAGTGAACAGAAGACCATCCCCACTGTGAAGCATAGTGGTGGCTCACTGATGTTTTGGGGGGGGTGAGCTCTAAAGGCACGGGGAATCTTGTGAAAATTGATGGCAAGATGAATGCAGCATGTTATCAGAAAATACTGGCAGACAATGTGCATTCTTCTGCACGAAATCTGCGCATGGGACGCTCTTGGACGTTCCATCACGACAATGACCCTAAGCACAAAGCCAAGTTGACCCTCCAGTGGTTACAGCAGAAAAAGGAGAAGGTTCTGGAGTGGCCATCACAGTCTCCTGACCTTAATATCATCGAGCCACTCTGGGGAGATCTCAAATGTGCGATTCTTGCAAGACGACCAAAGACTTTGCATGACCTGGAGGCGTTTTGCCAAGACGAATGGGCAGCTATGCCACCTGCAAGAATTCGGGGCCTCATAGACAAATATTACAAAAGACTGCACACTGTCATTGATGCTAAAGGGGGCAATATACAATATTAAGAACTAAAGGTATGCAGACTTTTAAACAGGGGTCAGTTAATTTTTTTCTTTGTTGCCATGTTTTGTTTTATGATTGTGCCATTCGGTTATGACCTACAGTTGAATGTGAATCCCATAAGAAATAAAAGACATGCTCACTCATGTTTCTTTACAAATGGTACATATATTACCAATTCTCCAAAGGTATGCAAACTTTTGAGCACAACTGTACACACAAACACACAACACACAGTTCATCTGTGGCCAGAGACCTTTACCTTGATGCTATAACTAATATATACATACAAACACACAACACACAGTTCATCTGTGGCCAGAGACCTTTACCTTGATGCTGTAACTAATCAGCATTAAATAGCCTATTGATTCTAGATTTATTTAGTTTCGACACTGTGTGTTCTGACTTAAACCATTGACAGGGTCTGATCTTAAAGCTAGCTCGGGGCTAGTATGAACGTGTTGGGTCAGTGAACTTGTATGTCACCAGGCTGACTTTTAGTCTGTTATTATTATTAGTAGACCGCCAACATTTTCATGTTGTTGGAAAGTGGCCCATTAAATCTGGAAAGTGGCCCATTGAAAATACATTCCAGAGTTGTGGTTAGTTACATTTAAATTCCTTTTTTTTTTGTTGAAAATAATTGTAATTTCTTTGTACTTCTGATCTCTAACCCAGGACAAATTCTGAACTGACTGGCCCTGGGGTCTGTATGTCCAGTTCCGGAAAAAATTAAGAGACCACTGCACCTTTTTCTTTCCTTTCCAAAAAAGTAAAAAAGGAAGGTTTTGAGTGAAGAACAGAAGGGTTAAAATTAAGAGACCACTGCAAATTGAACGCTTCTGTTCCTCACTCAAAACTTTCCTTTTCAACTTTTTTTACCTCAGTGCCAGTCTGGTCCAGCAGCCCTTCACATGTTTGAGAGGATCCCTGCTCATCAATATCACCTGTGTTTATACTGATGTCCAGAGTAGTATGGTCCAAAACAGAGAAGGAAGAACACACCATGTAGGTGTAGCATAGCATTTCAGCAGTTCCTCCCAAGTCCCCTCTCGCTCGTCTGCGCTGACGTGACTGAGCTGTACTAGTCAAACTCCTCATATACATCCAAGTATTGTATTCAGCCATTTTGTTTGGGGAAAAAAAAAATAAACGAATGAATATCTGTTCCCTATAGGTGAACCCACCCTACTACGTGCGGCTGGTGGAGCTGGTGCCACACCCTGAAATGTTGCTGGGGGTGATGGACACCACCTTTGCCCTGATGACCTCTGTGGGCCAGGCCCCAGTCAGGCTGAAGAAGGAGATTGATGGCTTTGCCCTGAACCGTGTGCAGTACGCCATCATCGCTGAGTCCTGGAGGCTCGTCCAGGTGGGAGGCAGGCTAATCCTGGGCAATCTTTCTCTCATCTCCCTGCATTGGTCTGTTCAATATTTGGAAACCAAGGGGTTATGTATCGTGAGCTTTGGCTGAGGTGGACATTGGCGGTTCTTGTGGACGAGGGTCCGTTAGTCGGGTTTGGATCGGGTTTAGTTCTGATAAACGTGTAAAAATTGTTACCTAGGGTACCGAGCATAGCTGTTACCTAGGTTACAGAGCCTAGCTGTTACCTGGGTTACAGAGACTAGCTATTACCTAGGTTACAGAGCGTTATTAAGCAGGAGTGTAGGTGGTCTCTGCCCAGTCCAAATGTGTGACGGTGGCACAGTGGGGACATGGGGATTGACCTTTTTGGTTGAAAAGCTCTCAGACCACTACATGGATAGAGGAGGAGTTGATGGGATGAGTCTTAACAGGAGACTCGCACAACCTCATTGATTTCGTCACAAGATTTGCTCTGAGTGTTTGAGTTACACATGGCCGTTTTACACGTGAAGCCCAATTCGGATGTTTTTTTATACAAAAGTACTTTTTCTTTCCCAACCACCACATCAGATCTTTTCACATCACAATTGTTCAGTGCTGATCTGATGGCTGAAAATATGAATTGGTGAGAAAAAAGAGATCACAATTGAGTGCCTGTTTAAATTACAGTCTTAGTTCCTACCTTGTTTAAAGAATTGAACAGTGAAGTTTAGTCAGAGATTAAGCGATGTGTATGATCAGCTTCATTGAACCTTTAGAAAATATGTGAATCAAGCTTTCAACAAACAGATGTAATACCAATGCACAACACAATGTTAATGAGCTAAGAAGCTTAATTTCTTGATAGGCTGACGATTTCTAGTGCTTGAATATCATGGTTGGCCTTTACAATACTTACAGTACTTACATAAACTGCCTGCAGAAATGTTAGGGCAACTTTTCATGCATTTACTTCAGGACCCCTCCACATATCTACACACCTTACTGTTTACGGATCATCTTTTTTCCTTCAGAAGCAGACTCAGATCTGTAACTACTGCGAAGTGTGCTTTAACCTAACATTACCTAAGGGGTTAGAGATGTATCCAGTTATGCAATCCTACAAACATTGCCTGTTGAGGACCTTGGGCAAATGTGTAATGCTGGAACTATGTAACCTATGAAAGGAATTAGCAATGTAAGTCTTAAATGGTAGCTGACTACAATGTTATGGCGTTACGGGGTTTAAGTGATTAAACCCCCACTGCATGTATGAGAAACAACCATGTCCCTTTGATCTTCTGTCCACAATCCCACCCCTGTTGAACAGGTAGGTAATATCACTCTCATCCTGATACGGAGTCCAACTCCATCAGAAATGAATTGGCTCAGACTCACGGGAGCAGGGAGGAGATGTATAAGACCTCATTCATCACCTCCGGACTAATACCCATGGCCAGGGCTTTCATCAGTCGCAGAGCTCTAATAGCTCCGACAAAAGATTGACCACAGTCCCTCCGTCAGTGCGTAACGATAACGGAGCATGTACCGTCCCCTAGTTACTAAATGCCTCCTTTAGGGGTGGGTGGGCTTCACAATAGGCTCCCTGCATTCAGCTGCCTGACACGGTACATGTTGTCCCAGTGGCATAGTTACAGTACACCGGCTTTATCAGGCCCTCCATGGACCAGTCTGAACTGGTCTCACCGCCCAACCCAGCCCACCATTGATAGGCAGTCCTGCCAGTAACTACCCAGGACAAGAGAAACAGTTTCAACAGTGGGTGCTTTGTCACAACAGTGCACCAGGAGTTGTCTGAAACCGACATGCTCAGAAAAAAATACAGGTGTTTTCTTTAACAAACTTTTACACTCCTGTGCAGTTAGTATGGTGTCACAGACTGTGCTCATTATTGTCAGTTAAATGCACGGTCGTAACATTGAGCGAATTGTCAAGGAGTGTGTTATCTCTGAGAGGAGTGTGTGGGTGACAGTAAGGGGAGGATGAGGTGTTATCAGAGTGACCAGTCCCTAACCCTAACACCACAAGGTTTTTACCCTTGCTTGGCTTAGCAATTTCACACGTTAGCAGAGAAGAAGACAAGGTCAGCAATTATGAATCTATCAGCACGTGACCGGTACTAGGAAAGTAGATATGAACCATACAGAAACAATGAGGTCTGGATACCCTATCCTACATTTAATTTTAGTATCTGGCTAGGGCGATTAATTTGACATGGATGAACCACCAAATTTACACCCATGTCTGTTTTTCACATTGAGTAGGAGTCAGAGTACATGCAACAGAAAGAGACACGTAAGCAAAGCAGTCATGCTGTGAACCATGCTGGGATGAAAATCTTTTTTAGTTTCACCAAGAAACTGCTTATTAAGAAACCTAGAAAATGGGGAACTGAGGGTTTTACTTCATGGAAAATTGTATTGGGCCATGAAAAATAGTCAAACTGGAAATGTCAAGATTAAAAAGGCCTCAGTCACGCCTTTTCACTACCTCTCCTTTGGCAATGTCATTTAGTGTTTATCTTCACGGCCCAATTTGAATTAATGATCTCCTTCACAATAGATTTTTTCTTTCTTTCTTTGCAAGAAATATACAACTATGGTGTTTACGTGCAGTGGAATGTACTTAAACAGCCAGAACAGGCCTAACCCACTCGGTCTGTGTGCATTACCATGTCACTGTTGTGTCTCTACAAGTTACCCTTGGCTCACAGACAGGTGACTTGAGTCTTCAGAGTTAAAGTTCTAAAGCTCTAGTGAACTCATTAATTCTAACCGAGCAGTGAGGTCACTCTCCAATGAAAATCCTATACTGAGAATGACTGGGGTGTAGTTCAGAGAAGGATGCCGGAAACTGTGCGTGCTCACATTGCATCCATTCCCGTATACATCTCATCTGCGTGCTTAACAAGTTCCCGTAGGGACTCACACCTGTAACATTCCTTGAAGTCTTGGCATGTTTTGGACAGCTTTAAATCTATGAATTGCACCTTGACATAAAATGAACTCCCTTGGTTCTATATTGACAAAAACCTCCAACTGCTGATACTTTTCAAATTCTGTGACCTGGGTAGAAACTAAGTGGAGGGGGTGGCCCACGGGTGGTTTGCCGTCCAAGCCGCCGAATCGGCCCAGATGTGCTCTCACCCCTCTACTCACTCTACACCAACAGCTGTACCTCCAGCTGTGCGTCAGTCAAGCTACTCAAGTTTGCTGACGACACCCCCCTGGTCCGTCTCATCATTGACGGCGACAAGCCCATGTACCGTGGTTAGGTTCGACTGGCTGGTTGCCTGGTGAAGTCAAAACAACACACATGGTTGACAGTAAAGACTGTATCTCCACCCCTGGTGATCAAATCATTTTAAATTTCTTAGACCTCAATCTTCCAGTCTAACCTGGCCCAGGTCTACTCATCAATCCCGTAGTCTATCCTGACCCTGTTCTACTCATCAATCCTGTAGTCTACCCTGACCCAGGTCTACTCATCAATCCCGTAGTCTATCCTGACCCTGTTCTACTCATCAATCCCGTAGTCTATCCTGACCCAGGTCTACTCATCAGTCCCGTAGTCTATCCTGACCCAGGTCATCATCATCATCATCATCTTCATCCGCTTATCCGGTATCGGGTCGCGGGGGCAGCAGCTCCAGCAGGGGACCCCAAACTTCCCTTTCCCGAGCGACATTTGCCAGCTCTGACTGGGGGATCCCGAGGCGTTCCCAGGCCAGTGTCAAAATATAATCTCTCCACCTAGTCCTGGGCCTACCCCGAGGTCTCCTCCCAGCTGGACGTGCCTGGAACACCTCCCTAGGGAGACGGCCTGGGGGCATCCTTACCAGATGCCTGACCCAGGTCTACTCATCAATCCCGTAGTCTATCCTGACCCGGTTCTACTCATCAATCTCCCAGTCTATCCTGACCCGGGTCCACTCATCACGTTTGTGTGCGTGTGCGCGTGTGCGTGCGTGCGTGTGTGTGCAGTGTGTAGTCAGTATTAAAGAGAGATTCCAAAATTTTGCTCCAATGGTGTTAGCCGGGTGGCCATTTGATAATGAATTGGTAGTCTTATTCAGAGTAATGTTTTACGGGTAAAATCTGTACAGGGTCCTGTCAGTTACAGACTTGGCAGACGTGGCAGTACATGCTATGCCTGTCATGTGGTAATACCCAGGATAGCATATGGCTTGGGGGCCTGAGGTCATTGACAGATTTTTAGGTCATTCCTCTGACACGGCGTAAGTCCTGGATGGCCAGGAATTTGGCCCCGTTGGTGAACTTGGCAGTTTGCGCCATCTGAAGCACCTTCGCACCTATGGCAGTGCAGTTGATGTAGCCTGTCAAAATACACTCAGAGGTGGAGCTGTAGTCATTTTGAGGATCTGATCACGTCAAATCTTTTCATCCTCCTAAGGGGGAAGAGGCCCTGACCTGCTTCCTTCAACTTCAACGGTGATGGCGACACCCTGGAACTCCTAAACCTCTTTGGCTCCTTGGCTTTGGGAGTGCTTGCCTTTCCATTTCCTTTAGGCTACAACCAGCTCCATGTTTACAGAATGGCAAAAGGCCTTTCAGGCACGACCTAGCTTGGCTGCAGCTTGCTGTGATGTCATGGTCTGCCTTATCAGGCATGGTTCTGGAGAAAAACGCTTTGGCAGGTCCAGTAAGGTGTGAGTGTTGGAAACATGAAATTACTGTCCTATTTCCACCAGGGTTTGGGCCAACTGATAATGTTAGGAATTTATTCATGGCACCAATGGACATTTAGTATTCATGATAATTCAGCCCAGGAAATACTGAGTACGTAGTGGGATCTGTCTGAATGAAAGGTCATTCATATTCTATTGCTATATTATTAGTGTTTTACCATAAGGCCTAATTACAGTTAAATGCAATGTCATTGTTAGTACTGCTTCATGGCACGGCCTAGCTGCCTCTAATGTGCACACACACACACACATCTTGGTGTTTGAGTCAGCGCCAGCGTTGGAAAGCAGAGTGGCTGAGAACTCAGCCGGTCAGCCCCGGTGATTAAAGCAGAGGAAAAGACCCTTTTTACGGCCGTCCCCTCCCTGTACGCCACCTTACGATGCCAAGATAACGGACCCGTTGTCGGCCCATGGGAAGCGGACAAAGACAGCCCTGTCCCCCTCCACCTACTTTCCATATCTGTACAGGAGCTTTGATTTCCCCCGGTCGGCCAACAGGTATCTGTTGAGCGGTAATGGGAGTGCGAAGCTGGTAGCTGCAGTTCTTGTCCCTGGTCTGGCATTGGCCCCACAGCCTCAGCTCTCCACTCTTTCCTCCCATTATCCCGGGAGACAGAATGGGATGATTAGGGAAACCTTATCCAGTGGGAGCAGCTCTCATTGCTGTCTGGTGGCCTGAAAGATGAAGAGTCCTCTGGTCTGTCGCCACAGACAGACATGGACAGACACACATACAGACCCAGGCCGATAAAGGCCGTCGGTCATTTGTTTGGCTGGTAAAGAGAGTGTCCCCAGCAGATTTGGGGATATTATTGAGGGTGAATAGTCCCTCATCTATGTTTTACCTGGTACCCTGGATTAAGAGCATGGGGTTATGCGTTTGTTTTTTATTGGTTTTGAGTTTGTTGCTTCCTCCCGTTTCAGGACGGTGTCATCTCAGTCAAGGACATTGACCTTGTGATGTCAGAAGGGTTAGGAATGCGCTACGCTTTCATTGGTCCAATGGAAACCATGCACCTCAATGCACCTGAAGGTGAGTTCCTCCTTTGGCACAGATGTCAACCAAAAAAGATGAAATACTGTCCACATCCTGCCAAATTGTCCATGTACGGTCAATATTATGTGAAAACAGCACTCATGATGACGCCATGATAACAGAGGTCGCCCTGCCATACGATGAACATTTGATTGGAGACGGGGGAGAGGGCCTCACATGTCTGTGTGTGGATGTGCAAACAAGACTGTGACAGAGTAGAGCGTCATATGGATGGAGAATGTAAACGGCTAGTGTGAAAACTGCAGGCTGACCCTGCCGTGACTGCACCACACTGCTCAGAGAGAGAGAACACAGGCTACACAAAGCAGCCTTTTGATCAACCCAGATGAATGAACTCCTTCACACATGTAATCTAAAACCACTATTACCAGGGAGGAATACAATTCACACGTTCTATTTTAGCAGTGTTTCCTCTTAGTTAAGTCCGCGGTCATCTCAAGTATCAAAATAATGGAGGCTTTTGTAAGCCACATTTTCTACGGGGTAATTGAGTGGAGCGTCAAGTCAAATACAGACCCCTTGTTTTCTAGGATATGTGCATGTTTTCCAACATTGCATGCAGTACAAAAAGAGAAGTGGCAAGTGCTTTCATTTAGCTTTCTTCTGGGAGAAAACACAATGACAAAGTTCTCTTTTTTTTCATTTGTGCCCTGGTAGATACAGGCCAGTGTCATGGCTGCTTCTGTGCAGACTGTAGGTCTTCTAGTAGTCTAACCAGTCCACTCAGCCCACTCAACTAGAACTGCTCTGTTCTAGCTGAGTGGCTGTCCTTTCCAAACAACCCACGGAAGAGCACTTACCCAGAAAGCTGAGTCATTTTATCAGCAAAACCCTAGACTTAAGGAGCCATGCACTTATTGAGACTGTACTGAAGCAGAAGAGAGAGATAGTGAAAGGGAGAGAATCGCTGCAAGGAGGCCCGTCAGGTGAGGTCTCTCCCACCATAACCAAACTCTTAGAGAGAGCTTAGTTGGACGTAGCTGGCAGTTGTCACACTGAAGTGTTAGTTTTAGTCTGTCCATGTAATATTCATGTATACATTCCATGTTCAACTTGGAAATAATCTAGTTAGGGAGAAGCATTTTACACTTAAAAAGTCGATTCACTGAAATGGTTAAAACATACTACTACTAAAACCCTTCAAGTAAAATGCAAGTAAATTAATTAAAGTTGAAGCGTTCTTCCATTCTTGGTCTGTGAGAATATACTGTGTATAATCAGACAATGGATATTAAGGATCTGGAAATGGAGGTGCTAATAATTATGGACCTGTCCAGATTGTATCAGTTCTGCTGCTCTTTTATTCCAAACAAAAATGATTGTGGCAAGGAAACAAATCACAAAGCAGATTTAACTTTTTTCCGGAAAACAGCCTTAGTGTTTTTCTGCTGTCATTTTAAACTATAGAACATTACTTTTCACACAGCCCATTTTTAAAGTCCGAAATGTTTTGGATTCTTGGTGTTTCCGTTTTTTCCACAGCATTGTTACAGCCCTAGTAAATATGAATATATCAACCACACTTTGGTTTAGTTACCTTGGCACGGGTTCTAATTGCTAAAGTTTTAAAGTTTTTTGCACAAATTTCATTCACAAAACAATGTTCAATTTGACCAGTCAAATGTTCATGAACCACTTCCTTTAGGCTCTGTAGTAACTCATTTACAGTATATACACATACATGTTCAAATAAGTCTGATTAACACAAATCGAAGTTGCTGAATCTATTCATTCAGGCCTCTAGGTTTCAGAAGATGGGGAACCCAATTTGGAATCATAAGAACCACAAAGCCAAAACTCAGAAGTGGATGCCTCAAAAAGTGTAAAAATGTTTTCTTTGTGGGGGAGGGTGGAGATAATAAAATAAGGCAAAAAAAAAACAAGGATTGGATTGCTGTCATACCTTGTACATTGACTGCTTACAGAGAAAGAAATCCACAGTGTTATTTTGTGATTTGGGTAAATTCTTTTCATGGCAAGTTGTTTGTATTTGAACTGTCTTCTCGCCCAGGTCTTGAGGACTATCTCCAGCGCTACAGAGAGGGCATGAGGAGAGTTCTGACCACCTTTGGACCCGTTCCTGAATTCTCAGGGGAAGCGGCTGAGTGCATCAACAAAGTATGTCTTTGTCTGAGGTTTTGTGTGTATGTTAACTCCTTTTGATTATTGTACTAGATTTGATATCTTCAGATTTTGCTTGTCAAATGCAAGAAGGTGCTGAAAATTGCGAGGACATTTGTTCATAGATTGCAATCTTTATGAATTAAACTTTCAGTCCAGGCTGGTCAATCATTCCAGTTATATCCCTTTAAATATATACTGCATGTTTAATTCTGAATTACTTAACCCATCGGTCTGATGTAATTCTCCTCACTCAGAGGAAGGTTGTCATGTGAGCACAGCCTGACCATAAGCTGAAAATGTTTTACATGTATAACATATTCTATATTAGACCGATTCAAATGCATTTTGGTTAAATGACGGTCTAGCAACACCAGGTTGTGTGTTTGATTCTCGCTAAGGTCCAGGACTGAGAAACATTGCATTTTTCTGGACAAGAGTGTCTGCTGAATGAATGACTGGAATGTAAATAGCAGAAAATGCATAATAATGTTTTTTTTAGACCAACATCTGAAAGAAATCCAGCTAAAACCACTTTACTTGTCTCCTTACCTCCTTCTCCCTCTGATGTGTCCTCCAGGAGATGTGCGAGATGATTCCTCCTGACCATCAGAACCTGTCTGCCAGGAGAGGGAGGAGAGACCAACTCCTAATGGGTCTGGCCAACCTGAAGAAGTGACCCCAGGACTACCACTGACACTGTTAAAACAGGGTGGGCTGGGTTCTGACTGGGACTGCTGTCACTTAGACGTTCACCGTTCCTGACTCAGCCCAGGAGCGTGGTGATGACAATGTTTCTGAATACTGTACCTTTCGGTCCTCACGCACAGTCGGTCAACCAATCTGGGATGTTACTGTAGTCCTCACTCAGAATAAAGCAATCTGGGTATTTAT
>JACXGI010015639.1:0-17013 GCA_016801175.1 Esox masquinongy
GGGGGGGGGGGGGGGGGCAAAATAGAATCAAAGCAGAAAAATGAAACAAGGATAGGCCAGGGGTGTCTCTGCAATACTTTTTTCTTTCTCTCTCGCTCCCTAGGCGTCTCACACGTTGGCAGATTCAGAGAGGGATAGATGTAGAGAGCGAGGGAGAGACGGAGGGGAGGCTATACGTAAAGAGGGGAGGTTCAGGGAGGGCCAAGTGGCTTGGTAAACTGAGACATCCTCGCCGACTGGAAGGAAAGCCTCCTCTGTTCACCTGTTCACATCAATAAGGCCAAACAAGTGTATTCTGACGGCAGGCATGACACCCCCCACATCAGACAGCACTCCCTTCTGATGTGACTCCCACTGTTGCCTGGTGTCAGATCCTATAAGGAGGAAGGAGCTATACTTTACCGCAGGCTGAGGAGGCTCCTAGAGTGCTGTTCAACTGCAAGGATACTGTGGATCTGGTCTGTATCAGTGGATCTGGTCTGTATCTATGGATCTGGTCTGTATCTGTGGATCTAGTCTGTATCTGTGTGTCTGTCTGTGTGTATGTGTGTCTCTGTGTCCAGTTTTCTATGCATGTTTGTGTATCCCATTGTGTACTTATGTGCGTGTGTCTCTACATGTGTGTGTTTGTCTGTGTGTGTGTGTGTGTGTGTTTCCCTCTCTATGTGGGAGTGAGAGTTTGTGTCTTGCTGTGTGTTTATCTTTCTCTCTGTGTGTTCGTATGTGTGTCTCTGTGTCCAGGTATCTACGCATGTTTGTGTGTCCCTATCCGTATACATGTCTGTTTGTCTCTATCTCTGTGTGTATGTGTGTGTGCATGTGTTTGTCCCTCTATCTGGGTGTGACTGTTTGTGTCTCTCTGGGTGTTTATCTTTCTCTCTGTAGATGTATGTGTGTGTGTGTGTGTGTGTGTGTGTGTGTGTGTGTTTGTCTCACTATGTGTACGTATAAGTCTGTGTGTGTTTGTATTTTTGTTTGTCTCTCTTTCTCACTGTGCTTTTCTCCATGTGTGTATGTGTTTGTGTCTCACTGTGTGGGTAAAACAGTAGTCCCAACTGAATTTTTCATACCTTTTGTTATTTTGAATCACACTGCTTTTGCAGCAACCTGCTAATGAGAGAACTTCAAAGGCCTGGCAGGCGTGTGGAAAAGAGACAGTGAAGTAGCAGACACCAGAAGACATGTACCACCAAATCAAATGGTTAGAACCTGGCAGTGGTTGAGGAAGAACTGGTTAACCTTTTGTCTGACAAGTTGAGAGACATTTAGTTGGGTATTCACGGAGTCAACATGAATGCCATCCTTTATGAAATGGCAGTCTCTCACTCCACTGTAAATAACAGATTCTTTCAAATGCAGGTTGAATTATTAAAGGCATCCATCATTTTGCTACGCTTATCTTGGTGCTTTTGGAGACAGGGTGTTAAACGACAGTCACACTCATCTCTGATGAATATCAACCTGGTCAAATTTATCAACAAGCCAATTCCAATGCCCCCAAAAAATAGGAAATAGTTATGTTAAAAGTTCTATTAGGTCTTTTGATTTCAAATATATAAATGTGCGTGTACGCGTTTGTCACAGTGCTGGCATGTGGTACATTTTGAGGACAATATCTGGTTGGTTTCCTGTCAGAGGCAGACATGAAAGACAGTTGTATATCTGGCCACTAATTCTGCACCGAAAAGACTCCTCCCACTCCCATTACCAACCCACCCCTCAGTCTCCTCATTCCAGCCTCACGCAAGAACCGCTCAGGCATCTAGATTTAATAGAAAAACACGTTTCCTTCCTACATTTTAACACAGAAAGGCTACAATCTGAGAGCTGGCGCGTGGCATTTCCTTGCCTTACAAGATGACATGTAACCTTCCCTTAAACCCAGAAAGTCAACTGTCACTCCTGGACCTGCAGCAAGTTCTTTGATCAAGTGCTGCACCCCAATGACTTTGGAGTGTGGAGTGAGCCCAGGGTTACATACCAGTCAGTGACAATACGTGCATCCCAAATGACAGGCCATTCCATTTTCAGTGCACTCCATTTTGACCAGGTCCCATAAGGATCCAAGTCAAAAGTAGTGAACTACGACTAATATGTTGCAATTTAGGACAGCGTGTCTTCTGTAGTCTGGGCCTCCCTGAGTTGAACCAGACTTCCTCTAACTCCTTGGCTGTCAGCGCAGCCCCACCTGATATTACGTTATTATAATAGAACACACGTCCTATTGATAACTGTGTAACCTGTTCTGTGGTCCTGTTCAGTTCTGCTGAAGGTATGTTAGAGAACCAGACAGAGAAGCAGACCGGGAACTGTCATGTGCCATAACAGCGGCGTACGTATGTGTGCGTGTATATGTGTGCGTTCGTACGTGCGCGCGCGTGTGTGCATGTCTCCATGCGTGCATGCTTGTAAAACCCCTTCTGTCGGATAGGCCAACCCAGGAGAGATCTTGTCTCAGTCTGGCTCAGTTTCTCTCTTTCTTTACTTACTTTACCCCCCCCCACGGTGCTCCTCAACCCCCATGCTCTCCTCTCTCCCCTCCTCAACCCCCATGCTCTCCTCTCTCCCCTCCTCCATCCCCCTGATCAATAGCAGGCCAGAGGGAGAACGATAGAGCTTTGGATCAATCTGAAGAGGCTGAATACTGCTGGGAGCCTCCCTACACACAAAAGAGAGACATGAGAGAGAGAGATAGAGAGAGAGAGAGAGAGAGAGGTTGAAAAACAGGATCAAAACATCACAGGGATGAAGGGGTGAGGGAACAGGGGAACAAGAGAGAGAGACATGCTGGAGTGAGAGATAAAAAACAACAATCAAATGACAGCACATGAAATGTAGTAGAGGTTGGGGGGGGGGTAGAATCACTGATATTGTCAAAGGTTATCACGGAACTATATCTTATTCCAGGCTTCTCTCTCTACTCCCCCTTTTCTGCTCTCCCTCCATCTCTTTTTGTGCATTTTCTTTTTCTTTCTCTGCTCTCTCCACTCAGCTTTTCTCTCTCTTCTCTCTGTTCTTTTCTGCCCGCTCCCTTTCTCTCTTTCAGTTGACTGTGTGTCAGTTAAAAGAAGACACGTGGTAAGGTAGAGGGTGTAAGAGCACAGCTCTGTGTGAGGAAGAGGTAGCCACTTGGGAAGCAGAAACAGTACATGGAACATAAGGTTGTCCTGTAATGCTGAGTGGATATGAGCCATACGACCTGTGAAGTGGGAGGTTGTTGTACTAACAAACACCACTGGTACAGAACACAACACCAACAGGGGTGCCTCAAGGCGAGGCACACACAATCTGATGATCCCTTTCAAATGAATAATTAGTGGTGCATTATACTTCGATCTACACGATCTGAAAGACACAGGTGAAAAGGCTAATTCAATGAATAAGGAAAGACTGTGTGTGTGTGTGTGTGTGTGTGTGTGTGTGTGTGTCAGAGGAAGGATGGATGTACAGATGGATGATCGGTGAAAAGTCATAGGAAGGGAGGAAGAGATCATTCTGTATCAGTATGTAATAACACTCAGTATCACGCAACTCCAGTCTTTATCAGTCTGTAATAACACTCAGTATCACACAGCCCCAGTCTGTATCAGTCTGTAATAACACTCAGTATCACGCAACTCCAGTCTGTATCAGTCTGTAATAACACTCAGTATCACGCAACTCCAGTCTTTATCAGTCTGTAATAACACTCAGTATCACACAGCCCCAGTCTGTATCAGTCTGTAATAACACTCAGTATCACGCAACTCCAGTCTGTATCAGTCTGTAATAACACTCAGTATCACACAGCTGCAGTCTGTATCACTCTGTAATAACACTCAACATCACACAGCTCCAGTCTGTATCAGTCTGTAATAAAACTCAGTATCACACATCTCCAGTCTGTATTAGTCTGTAATAACACTCAGTATCACACAGCTCCAGTCTGTATCAGTCTGTAATAACACTCAGTATCACACAGCTCCAGTCTGTATTAGTCTGTAATAACACTCAACATCACACAGCTCCAGTCTGTATCAGTCTGTAATAACACTCAGTATCACACAGCTCCAGTCTGTATCAGTATGTAATAACACTCAGTATCACACAGCTCCAGTCTGTATCAGTATGTAATAACACTCAGTATCACACAGCTCCAGTCTGTATTAGTCTGTATAACACTCAGGAACACACAGCTCCAGTCTGTATCAGTCTGTAATAACACTCAGTATCACACAGCTCCAGTCTGTATTAGTCCGTAATAACACTCAACATCACACAGCTCCGGTCTGTATTAGTCTGTAATAACACTCAACATCACACAGCTCCAGTCTGTATTAGTCTGTAATAACACTCAGTATCACACAGCTCCAGTCTGTAATAACACCTAGTATGACACAGCTCCAGTCTGTAATAACACCCAGTATCACACAGCTCCAGTCTGTATTAGTCTGTAAGAACACTCAGTATCACGCAACTCTAGTCTGTATCAGTCTCCCTTGTTAAAATGGGAGTCAAAAAGGCTATGCTAGAGCACCAGTGTGTGAGACAGATAGAGAGGCGGGCTGGAGTAGCAACATTTGAACCAACCCCCACCATACAAACCCAGAAATCACTATCAGTTTGCTCAGCTGGTCGAGTGGAGCTTGTAAATTACATGGTGCGGTGTTGCTATCAACCCCCCAAGTTGGGCAACAGCCTTGAACTACTAACTCCACTAGACTTCCCCTTACAGGCAAGATGCGCTGGAGAGAAATAGGAAAGTCAGTCAGTTGTCTGCAAGTTGTCTACAAAGACAAAATAGAGCAAGAAAGATTGAAATCAATGAAGTGACAATTTTGCCTGATCCTATAGATGCATTTGGCCTCAAAAAACATTTTTAGATTCCATTCAAAATTGCGTTTTGATGGACTAGCACTATGGGACCCGACTCCCACTTCCACATCATAGTTTCCTGGTAGTTACATGCACTTGCATTTCTCTTCAAGAGAACCATAATATACACTTCACTCAGTCAGGCAGTAGGGGGCAGAGGACTGTATGCGTCTGTGGGTACGGTGTGTGTATTGTACTATATGGACGTCCATGCATAACTACACTCACGGGGACAAACAATCCCTGCAAGCAAGGACCAATCAACCTTGTATGGAGAAATTTTTTTTTTCTTTTGGATCTATAGCCCCTAATGTATTTTATCTTCTGGCGGCCCTCACTCTGATGTCTTATCTATTCCTAGCTGGCCACCGTCAACAATTAGTAAAGAACACTGAATTAGACAAAGATTAACTTGCCAGAGTGGCGGCAAAAAGGACCAAGAGGACGTGTCCTGTATGACTGCAGAGTCATTGGAACATTGTCACTTGTCTTGATTGATGATGGAACTGCTGACAGCAGCAGAATCAATTGGGAAATGTTCAGAATCCTCTTGTCTGCTAAATATCAGCTTTAGAGGTGTTCAGGGCCGAACAGTGACAGTCCTTGACTGGCCAAGTCAATCTCCAGATTGAAATCCAATATTTGTTTAATTTGAAGATGACTTAAGGCAAACATAAGCACTTAGTTTGGACATTTATCTGTGCCAATCATTTTGGTACCCTGAAATAGGTGGACTATAAAAGGTTTATAAAAATGTCACTTCTAAATGGTGAAACCAATATGTACAGTACCAGTCAAAAGTTTAGACACACTTACCCAGAATGGGTATTCACTCAAAATAAATCAGATAATCTATACTAGTTAGTGATAAAAATAATAACAAGAAGCTTACTGTCACCATATTTACAGATCACATTGCATTTCATATACGGAGATGCTAATAAAACGGTAACAAATCTACATTAAATACCTGAAATGTTTTAGGTCATTTAAAGTGTATTCCTTCGCTTGAGTGTGAATGGTGTGTGTGCATGTGCATTTTCAAAGATCCTAATTACTTTAACCTGTTTCTGATCACATGACACTCTCTGAAAAGAAACGGCGCAATATTGTCACGGTTGGAAGACAGGACCCAAAGTGCAGAGAGGTTGTGGGCAAACATTCCTTTAATGGTTTCTTTACAAAACAATTAGAGAGGTAGCAAAAACACCAAAAATCGATGGAAGACATACATTCTACCTGGGATCCGAAAGGGATTCCTCAAAGGGTTCTACAAGGAGAGCCAATAAAACACCTTGGAATAAAACTATTTCAGAGTGTATAGGAATGGCGGCCATGAGTATCACGTCATAATATAATCATAAATGAAGTAATTTAATTTAAAGCGTTCAAGGTCAAGAATATAAATATATTAAAAGTGGTAACATACGAAAACAGAATTAGGGTCACAATAAAATCATTCTAGGAATATAAAAACGCTTCACAGCAGCCCCCTCATGCAGACCCTCTGGCCATGGAACAACAGGATAATACAAAATGTAATGAATGAATAAAAACTCAAAATAAAGGAGAAATATTAATCAAAGAACATCAAAGGCTTCTCTGACAATCCTCTTCCGCAACTCACTCTCTCCCGCTCTTCTCTCTCTTCCTCTCCCTCTTTTCTCCTCCTTTGTAATCAAGGGAGATGGCTTTTGAGGGAGAAAGAGACAGAGAAAGGGAAAGAGGAGCGGAGAGAAACCGTGTCCTACTTTGACTCCTCTACGTTGGTCTTCATGGACAGCATTAACCAAACCAGATGACTTTGTGGAAGTTAATTACACAAAGCACATGTAAAGTATAGGCTACCAGTTACCTCTGTATCCTAGATACAGCATACCACCAAAGTGGTCTGGCAGACATCGTTATTATTAACTAATATGACACATACTGTCGGCATGGAAACCCTAATATCTATCTAACAGCAAACAAAGTCCATCATTATTATAACTCTGTGTAATTACTTGACGTCATATTATAAAAAGTATTCATCTTGGCTATGGCTTTATATACCAGTGGTAATGGCTTTATATACCAGTGGTGATTGCTTTATATACCAGTAGTGATTGCTTTATATACCAGTAGTGATTGCTTTATATTCCAGTGGTAATTGCTTCATCTCCTCCTGCCCATCCTGTGACCTATTCTCCCATTTCCAACCCACCGTCTCTTCTGCCCCCGTTCTCCTCGTGTCTCTTCTTTCGTTCTCTTTATCTCCAGCTATTCTTCATCCCTCACTCCCTCCAACTTTCTCCCTCCATCCCATCTCTTTGTGCAGTGTGCTGGTTGGGGATGGGAATGACATGGGGCTTGCCCAGACAGAGTGATTCCACGGCGCCGGGGCCTGCAGGGAAAGATAGCTTAGTGCGTAACGTCGCAGCTGTTAGATCCCAGCAGGCTGTCCAGTGGAGCTGGGACAGTGAGACAGAGAAGGCGGGTGAAGAGAAGCAACGTGTGAGGCAGAGAGGGGGAAGAGAGAGGGTTTTAGCCAGTGGAGGGAACCAATGTCCCACTGTACTGCTTGTCAACTCCTGTAAACTGGGGAAGTGGGACACAGTGCGGAAGCAGAGGAATAAAACACGTCACCCGCTTCATGTTGAAAAACCATGACACCCCCAGAACTTTTAACCAATCGACAACAGGTATGGTCTATGGCTGTGGGTTTTAGAATGTCGACTGTTTCTTCTTAGTTCTCGGTCTACATTTAATTTGGGAGATTCACCTATCAGGTGCCCTGATCAGATATGGGCAAACATCCGTGGCCCAAGCTTCCACGGACTCATCTAGAAAGGCAGAGTGAAGATAGGAATAGACACCAGATCTCAGACTCCCTCCCCCAGATCGAGAGCGAGGTCCTCTGTCCCCTATTCTGTCCCTCCAGTGCGGAAGACGGCGTCAGATGTATAAAATATGTGAGGCTGGCGCGCGCCACCCCGCCTTGGCGAGAGATGATGAAAGGAGGAACACCTCAGAGGCAGGTCCGTAGCCAGCTGTCACCGAAACAAGATGTCTGCCGTCCGCGGTGGCTCTGGCTGTCTGTCATCCTATCCCCAGCCCGGAATGTGTGGAGAATGAGGCGGTCATGGTCAGGGCATGCCGGGCATCCGCAGGAGCCATAGTTCAGAGGGACGGGAGGAAGGGGAGGAGGGGCGACGTGAGGAGGGTGGAGGTGCCGGTGCCAGAAGGATGGGAACAGTTGTGTCTGCTGGGAACAGGTGGCCCCGGGAGACAGGAATGTCTGTGTGGAAAGGCCAAATTGGAAACACCCGTATACCCACGCGCACACAAAACAAACATGTGAAGCTCAATACTCCTGAGATTTGTGTGTGCCTGTGTGTGTCTGTATGTCAGCACAGGAAAATAAGCAGATTTTGTTGATTGTGGCTGTCCCTGTAAGTCGCAGAGGGAGGGAACACAGCCACCCATGGGGCTCGACAGGTTTTCTGTGGATTCTTCTCAACACTACACTGCTCTGTTTTGTTTGGGCGGACTGTATGTTTTCTGAATCAGAGCTCGAAGTGTACACAGTTCCTTGGCAGTGCCATCCATGACTGGCGTCGGCTTAGAGAGATTGTCCCCCTTAAGCCATTACCAGATGGGTTCACACACCGTCGGATCAGCCAGGTCGGCACTGGGCACGACCTGATCCCTGCCTCTAAAAACACAAACACACATAAAAACGTGCGGACACGAAGACGCAAACAAACTCACCCTTGGACGCGAGCGCAGACACTCCCACGCCACCTCCATGAGAATGTCATTCCAGCCGGTGGCGTGATGCCATCTGACCAGACACCGTGTCACCTGGCACGGCTATCAAAGCCATCCTGAGCAAGAGACAATGTGACCATGGCATCCCGATGTCGTTCTGATGCCATACCAAAGCCTTTTCCTGTGCCGATAACATCCCGGAGGAATTCGGGCGTGCCAAGCCAAGACGGTAATGGAATAAGCGTTAATCTGTCATGATACCCGGCGGCGTTTGTTGTATACAGAGATGCCATCTCAGGTTAGGGTGCTAGATTCCTGGATGCCAGTGCCATGCTGTCTGTTAATCACAGTGGCTCGACGGCTAGCGGCCTATAGAACAGTCCATTTCTGTTGATTAGAGCAGCACACCGGAGGCCATGACACTGGACTAGGCTATGGTGGTGGAACTGGGGAGGTTCAGGCCCTGGCTCTTCTAGATTGACCTGACAGATGGGACATCATCCGTGACATGGACTGTTCCGATCATGGAGAGTCAACATTACAGTGTCTGAGAAAGGAGGACTGGGAGAGGCAGGGTGGAGGGCGAGCGCAGATTTGTCTCTTTGTGTGTGCGTGTGCGTGTGTGTGTGTGTGTGTGTGTGTGTGTATATGTGTGTGCATACACAATGCAGATTATACATGTGGTTTTCAGGTTCTTGTCCAGAATAGGATGTAACGATTCTGCAGGGACACGCACTGAATGCACTAACAGTAATTTGCTTTGAAGGAGAGCGTCTGCTAAATAACTAAAAGGTAAAAAACAAGAAAAAACAAAAACGGAAATGATTACGTTTGGACTGAACTATATTATATCTATTATAAGCACTTATAGATTTTCTATGCAAGTATCTATTACCTTCTAGTAGTTTTACGACTCAGAGTGTAATAATTAAAATGTTTGGATTGATAGATTTTTACTTAGCTGGGATTTCTAGCAGTCAAAGAACTCATACATCTCTCCATAAATATATCTTATCTTTATTCTTATCTCTATCCAATGCTGTTTCCCCAACAACCTCCCAAGACGGGTTCTCCTTTTCCGGACATACGGGAAGACAGATGATTCGCTCAGCTGCTAGACAAGGAAAGCTTGCCCTTTGTGGGGAAAGACTAGGAGCGTTGATTTAAGCAAAGGAGGGGAAAGTCTGATTATGTTTCACTGGCCATTACCCTTCACATTGTCTGTACAGCGCTGCCTCTCGTTTGGTCATCCCAGGGAAAAAAAGGAAACCAATTTACCATTGCCCATTATGTCTGGAGGGAAAAACTAAATTGAACTTTTTTTTTTCTTTCTTATTTTTAATGGCAGGCAGTTCTATTAACTATTGAAATCAGACTGGACGAGAGTGTCGGACGTTTTAAAGGAAATGACTGAAATCAATGGCGAAGTCCGCAACCTGCTAAGGTGGCATTTAGATTGAATAGGATGTTTAATGAGCAGGCCCGCAGAGGACAAAGAGGGATATCAACACACGGTGGCTCTGATTAGTACACATTGTCACAGTATACACTAAGACAAAGACAGCATTATAGAGATAAGATGAGAGAGAGGAGAGAGCAAGCAAGAGAAAAAGAGGAGTGACAGATAGGAGGAGAGAGAGATAGCGAGAGAGAGGAGAGTGACGAGAGAGAGAACGAGCAAGAAAAAAAGAGGAGAGAGGAGGAGAAAAGGGAATAGGGGAGGGAGAGACTTCTAAAACATTTTAAAGGGAAACTCACGCTTTGGAATGATTAGCCACTTTAGCGCATCAATATAATGTTCTCTTTTCAGTAGACAGGGCACACAGGCCGGTCTCGTTCTAGCCATCATTCTAATGACCAATGTCATTGTTTTCTTTCTGTCTCCACACACTGGTCCCTCTCGTCTCACACACACACCCTAGTACACAACACCAAACAAACCCTGATATGGGCAGACTGGCACAGAGGTGACGTGTGTGCGTCCAGACGGACGGCAGAAGAACCATGACGACTATGTGGTGGGAAGACGATAGCGGCGTGCACTGGAACACGGTCGGCTGTGCTGCTGAGGAGTCGCAAGGGGCCAGGGCAGACACCTCAGTCTCTCCCCCACCTCTCAGACAAACATCTGAAGACAACCAGAAGGGCTTCATATCAGATCCCTAAACTGCACTAAAGCCGATAAAAACATGACAGCAGGAGTTCAGGATGCACATGCATTAGCCAGTAGTCAGCACACACACACACACACACACACAATAAGGCTAATCCAAGCTTCACTGGAGTGATCGAGACGGGGACGAGTTGACTGACTGGAGGTGATGAAACTAAGTATAGGGGTGTATTTCCACACACAGACAGACACACTTACAGACACCACAGACAGACACACTTACAGACATACAGACAGACCTTGCCAGCTGACCATGAGAAGGACATTCAGTTCTGACACGTCGTCATGGCAAATCCTTTAGACATCCTCCAAACAAAGGCCAGAGGGGAAGTTAGGGGTTGGAATTAATTTATCTTAGCTAAGGAGAATTTAGATGACTGACTATGTCTGTTTCCCACTGGAGCTGGGCCAAGACGATCCATCTACACAATATTGTAGATAACTGACCTATACCCTCATTCAGAAAGGGGGATAGTGAGGGAGGGAGATAGGAAAGAGAAAGATAGATGGAGAGAGATAAAGTGAAAGAAAAGGAGGAAGAAGAAAGGTGTGTCCTCAGGTACAGTGTCCAAGGTTGAAATTAAGTGCATTAGAAGGATGCGTCTCCATTGAATAAAGGAAATGGGAATCCATACTTTCCAAAGAACCTGATGGGGATCACTGCATACAGGCTAACTCTAATCACTTTCTAACTTAACATACATATACTATATACATACATAAACACCCAAACACACACACACACACACACGCACACGCACACGCACACGCACACGCAAACACTGGATGTTGCCAGCAACACTTTTGCTTTGTCAGTAAACAGTTGACCGTCCTTGTCAGTAAAATGTTTATGTTGCTGGCTGGCGATAGTTTCTGGAATGTTGGCAGGGGGACTGGCTATACTGATAAGAGACAACCGATAGTCCAAAAGTAAAGGCACAGAGATAAACGAATCATTCCAGAACCAGAGAAAATATAAAGCTAAACATGTTTTCTGTAACAGTCTTTCATTGTCAGGATGGACCTGTGACCTCTCTGGTGTGATGGACGAGTGTCCTCTCTGGGAGGATGGACCTGTGACCCCCTGGGAGGAATGTCTGTGACCTCTTTGGGGGATGGACCTGTGACCTCTCTATGAGGCTGGACCTGTGACATTTCTGGGGGGATGGACCTGTGACCTCTCTGGGGGGTGGACCTGTGACCTCTCTTGTGGGGTGGACCTGTGACCTCTCTTTGAGGATGAACCTGTGACCTCTCTGTGAGGATATGCTGCATAAAATACTGTATAGAAATAACAATGATAAGACAGTTTGGAAATGCAACTAGAGCGATAGTAGATCCAACTACTTATTTTGATTCACACACTTGTTGGGAAAAATAAACGGCAGAAGTAACCATAAACATAGGATGGTTATAAAAAATGTATCTGACACTCCCTGGTACAACACTGATGCCAAGGTTGCCATGGTAGTTAGTTACAGCCAGTATGTCATCTCTGCAGTGGCTAACAAGGATAACAAAGTGATACATATTTCTATGAATAGTTTTAAGCCAACGGCCAACGCTAAACATGAGCCAGCTGGTTATTCTAGCTAACTACGATTACTCATTTGACAAGAATCCAGACAGAAAATATGGTCTGGCTCGCAGATGGTTGGCTGACGGAGGACTGACCGCAGCAACTGCTTCCACTGACCACCAAATTAGGCAATCCCTAGTATCTCATTGGTGCAGACTGTCCCCATAGGTAAGCAATTGACATGCTACTCACCCCCAGATGACAGATTAGGAGGTTCATTTTAGTAAATGTAAGCACATTTTAATGTAAGCACATTTACAACACTTTTCTCAGAGTTTGAACCATAATCCATAATATAAGACAATACATATATTGTTACATATTTACATATTTATAACTTTGTTTACAGTCACATGTGGGGCTCTGCCCCTAACGCCATACAGGTTCCCTTGGCATCCCTACTGCATGTCTTTTGACCAGAGCACAATAGGTAGTGCACTAAACAGGCAATAGGATGCTATTTAAGGATGCTGTCCGCAAATATTTGCCCACTGGTTGAAAGTGTTGCTGTCAAGCCAGAAGGGTCCCCAAAAGTTGTGTATATTGTACGTCAGGTATAGTCCAGTTACAGTAGAGCCCCATATCAGCAAAAAACATTCACTTTCAAAATTGGAATATCAAGGTTAATTGGGATATGAAAGTGTTACTTCCGACAGATTATACACATGTAATCAACATATTACACAACCAACCGAAAATGGGAGGTTACATTTGTTATGTGTTTATGCCCCAGACTGTATGTTTAACGCAACTATGATAGTGACTGGTTTCCTAAAGCAGCGGAACCAAACTGTGGCTGACAGCCTACCCACGACCACTCTGAGAGAAGACCACACCCTCTCTGAGAGAAGACCACGCCCTCTCTGAGAAAAGACCACGCTCTCTCTGAGAGAACACCACACCCTCTCTGAGAGAGTACCATGCCCTCTCTGAGAGAAGACCACGCCCTCTCTGAGAGAAGACCACGCCCTCTCTGAGAGAAGACCACGCCCTCTCTGAGAGAATACCACGCCCTCTCTGAGAGCATACCGTGCCCTCTCTGAGAGAAGACCACGCCCTCTCTGAGAGCATACCGTGCCCTCTCTGAGAGAATACTACAGGAATAGCTTCCAAGTGGGCTGTACAGGAAATTAAAAACCATACAAACTAAGTCTTGTCATGTCATTGTCTGAGCACACATAAACAAGTTCACCACACAACCTCTCCATTTTATTCCCTTGTATTTACTCTTTCCTTTCATCCATTTATTTCCTGTATTGGTTCCCTTCTGTCTCCGCTCCTCTCTCCCCCTTCCATCCCTCTCATGTCTTCCTTCATGCCCCCCCTTGGTAGTGACCCAGGTCAGGCTGACAAAAGGAGCAGGAAGATGAAGGGAAGCCATCATGTACAGTACTTTTCATGGAAATCTGTTGAAATTCATAGTACCGTTATAGTGTTGTCCATGTGTCTTTGTCCGTCTCTTTCCAACCCAGTCCCTCGTTAGAGTATTTCTATCCAGTTCCTGAAATCATTTTAAACCAGTGCAGCATACAGAGAAAACCCTGTTACGTCCACTAACTCCATCTATCTCTTCTCTCCTCCAATCTTTTTCTGCCTCCCCACCCAAAATATATGTTTCTTTCTCTCACTCTATTGTATTTTGTCTCCCTACAAAGCTGAGTTCTCTGTTTACCTGTCTGTGTATATGTGTCTGTGTATATGTGTGTGTGTGTCTGTCTGTTTATGTGTGTGCGTGTGTCTGTCTGTGTATATGTGTGTGTGTCTGTCTGTTTATATGTGTGTGTGTGTGTGTGTGTGTCTGTCTGTGTATATGTGTGTGTGTCTGTCTGTTTATATGTGTGTGTGTGTGTGTGTGTCTGTCTGTGTATATGTCTGTGTGTGTGTCTGTCTGTGTAAATGGTGTGTGTGTCTGTCTGTGTAAATGTGCGTGTGTGTCTGTCTGTGTATATGTCTGTGTGTGTGTCTGTCTGTGTGTGTGTATGTCTTCTCTGCAGGATGTGGGAGTTGCAAATCCATTACATCATATAAAGAAATAGGAGACTGAACTCCAGAGCCCCAATGTCTGTCCTGGATCGGCCTTCTTTCCACCCCCCATGAAAAGGACAGATGAGACCAGAGATTTAGACCCACATCACTTAGGCTCAACACAATGGGCCCATTTAAACCATATGTGCTATTATGTCCTACTCTAAACGGATTTCATTAGGACGGGGTAAACACTGAAACAACACAGACAGACACACGCACACGCACACGCACACGCACACGCACACACACACAGGAAATCAAACTGAATAAACAAGGAAGGCCTGACAACTAAAACGTCAGGCTGGCCATGTTCAAATGTCGTTAGCAGGAACATCTGTCATTGTCTATATGATGCGTATCTCAGCTGGCTATTCAGTGAGAGGACTAATAACAGCCCTATCTGAATAATGGCTGTTGTTTCATTCGTTCACTTCTCTCCATTTAGACCTGGTGGTAATTTGTCCTGTTAGCATCGGCTGGCGCGTCCTCCTGATCTCGCTCGTTCGCGCAGTAATGGCTCAATCTTCTTCTGGAGCATGTTTGCTGAATGTAAAGTGAGAGCTATATAATTTTCCTTTTCGCACTGCACTACTCTGACGGCTCTCCCCTCGCTCTCTCCTCGCTCCTCGCCCTCCCCCACTCCGCAAACACCTCTCATTGTCATAGGAATCATTAGAGTTGAAGCTAAGATCAAACGATGCAAATGTTCAAGCTACATTAGGCCTCTCCCGGTTTTCGTGCCTCAAAGACGAAATCTGCATGCACGTGTCAGATGGGGTGATCAGGAAGAGAGGGAAGAGGTGGAGAGGAGGGAGAGGAGGAGATGGGGTTAACACATAAGGTGCTGTCTCCCTCCTTGCTGTGTCATTCCATTCTTTAAATAACACTGAGTAAACTCACACTTCCTCTTGGCAGAGGGGAGACGTGGCTGGAAAGTGGGCCGACCGCAGGAGAATACCACGCAAAGTTCAACTGCCAGCTTTACAATAACAACACCCGACACAGCTCTGCTCAACTGCTATTGTACAGACCTACAGTAATGTGTCCACTGCTTCAGTCACTCACACACACACACACACACACACACTGCTACTATTACAACAACTACTGTTCCTACTACTACTACTACTACTACTACTACTACTACTACTACTACTACTACTACTGTAACTAATAATACAAACTTATGTTAGTCAAGTCTACTTTAGTGGTAGTAGTCTACCACTATACCTACAGTCTATACCTACTACTACAAAAAAATATTACACTTATATTTATATTTAAGATATCTTTCATATTGTCCATATACCCCTTTTCTACACTCTTTGGAATTGCTGCTAGTTTACATTGTTATGTATATTATTTTCTATTTTTTGCTTTACATTTTACATAATGCTACTGCATAGGTGTCACGTGCCATGCCATATGAATTTCACTGCTCAGAATGACACTTGTTATTTTGCACATTTGACAATAAAAATAGTTTGACTACTACTGCTAGTACATGCTACTCCTCCAATTGAACAACTCATACTATCACCAGCACCACCAGCTCCAATATAAGAGCAGAGTATTGTCATTGGTGTGTCTTAGTGCGATCCCAGCTCTTCTATAAGCCTCACACATCACTGTCTGCAGGCTGCCATATATAGAACACTGGGTCAGGCAGGGATAGATCACATTACGCATCTGCCTGTCCTGAAGCATGGAGCCCCTCGTCTCTCTCTCTTTCTTTGTCTCACACTCTATATCTCTCTTCCTCTCTTTTTCTCTCCCCTGGCCTTTTCTCCGATTCTTTCTGACTCTCACTCCTTCTCACTGTCTCTAGCAGTCAATTTCTCCCTCTCTGTCATTGTTATCTGCCAAAATAGACAATGATTTCAACGGTAAGCGAGCCGGTAGACTAGAGAGTTTGTGACAGTAAACAGGACTGAGACAGGCAGTGTTCCTGTTGTCAACTATGACCTCACACTCGCTCACTGAGTGTTCCAAATGGCACTCTGCTCCATATATAGGACCCTAAGGGCCGTTGTCAGAAGTAATGCATTATGTAGGCTACAAGGTGCCATTTGGGGCACGCCCCCTGTCTCCAGTTGCAGCGGCTGGTTTGTTTCACCTCAGTTTGCAGTATTTATAATGCCTGCACACAGGCACACACAAAGTCACAGGAATCTCCATTAGAACAACATGACAAGCCACTTAGATGGGGACACAAAGACAGCCAGACATTTTCCACAGAGACACGCCACTTGAGGGCTCAGATAAATACCTTTCCACATCGACGGCCAGTCATCTGTGCACGGAGATGTTGAATGCGTTTTTTTGTGTGAGTTGTACTAGATTTGAAGTCCAAATATGGAATGGCTTGCATATTACAGTCTATCACACACCCCGCTCACCTCTTCACATGGATATTGGAAATGTATTTCCGAGAGGTCCCAAACGCTGACTTTGCAAAAACACATATATATCAGCAAGTTTGATAGACTTCTCCCATGCAGAGAAGAGAGAAGAGCTGAGGGCCTATTCAATTACAATGACAAATCCTGATAGCTGGTTTGACTCCTTCTACCGCAGTCATAAGAAAAGTACTCTGTGTGTGTGTGTGTGTGTGTGTGTGTGTGTGTGT
>JACXGI010015640.1:0-17121 GCA_016801175.1 Esox masquinongy
TTAATCGCTATAATGGGTAACTGGTTATGTAGGTTATTTGAGGGAACAACTCAAAAAATTCTTTTGAGAAATGGACAGTTAGTCCATTAAATATTTGTCAAAAGTTTTACGTATTTTCTTTGAACCACCGATGACATGTAACATGTATCATCTAATTTGTTTGTATGCCTATATAATCTATGTGTGTTTTAAAAATACAGAGCCAGAAGCCTGTAAATGTAATCAAAGTATTCAAAGTCATTAATTATTAAGTAACCGAGAAAACTGATTTTAAACTCTTGATTGATATTGTAATCATGTAAATTGATTTTAAATAAATTCTCCTCACCCTTTTCTATAAGTCTGATGCATACTTTTGGAATAATCATAATAACGAGAATTAGGAGGATGGAGCAGCTAATGAAAAACATATATTTTAATCCCTCTCACCCAGGATCTTTTGGAGGAAAGGAGTGACTTCAGAGAGCTATTGCGCAAGAAACAGGAAGTAGTATAAGTGACGGACCTGTAACTGATTGGCTGTCTGGCCAGGACACATTCTCTCCATAAGCCAGTGAAAAAACCTTCCCGCAAAATAGGGTGTTTACAACCCACTGACTATCACAGTTCCAGGCTGACTTGTGTGATATGCAAGCTTTTGCTGATAAAAATGATGGAAATCGCTCCATGTTAAAGTAGCTTTTGTGAGAGTGTTAAAAAATAAGAGCGGGGCGGAAGTGACTAGGGCTTTTGCATCTATTCTGAAAGAGAGTGGAATTCCCAAGAAAGTCTAAACGGACTCTGGAAAGGAGTTCTTTAATCGTACATTTAAAAAATTTATGAACGAGCACAATATTATCCATTTTGCTATGGGTTCAGATTTAAAAGCTTCCGTTATTGAACGTTATAACAGGACTTTGTAGGAAAGGATATGGCGATATTTTAGAGCTCATAACACACGGAGTTATATCGACATGATTCAAGACCTGGTAAAAAGTTATAACAACAGCTATCACAAGAACATACGTATGGCACCGTCACAAGTAACATCCGAGAACACACTTGAAGTCTTTAAAAATCTTTACGGCTGGTTTCCCCTTCGTAAAAAGAAAGCCCTTGCTTTTAAATTAAAAAAAGCTGATGTTGTTCATGTCTCAAAGTTGCTAGGTCTTTTTGATAAGAAATATGAACAAGGTTACTCTGACGAATTATTTACACTGACAGAATGCGTACCGCGTATACCGCCTGTTTATAAGCTAAACGATTATGATGGGAAGTCTATCGAGGGTATCTTTTATGAACAAGAGCTTCAAAAAGTAAAGGTAACTAAAGACAAAGTTTTTCACGTAGATGAGATTTTGAATCGAAAGAAAGCAAAAGAAGAAACATATTTGTCAGGTGGAAAAACTGGCCGGAAAAGTTCAACAGCTGGGCCCTAGAGTCGAAAGTTTTGGACACAACAGGATAAAATACCTACCACTAGGACGTGCGGTTCACAAGTGATTTCAACAATCATGGAAACCTTAGGTTTTTATCTGACTCTGCCCAGGAATGACTCAGCCGAAATATAACCAAACAACAAAAGTTCTAATTTCACAACAAATTTTGCCAAACCGATAGAGCTACAGGGGAGCTGGGAGGTAGGTCTCGTGGAGATTATATACCCGCATAGTTGGACAAATATCATGAAAAATTATTTTGAGTTTTTCTACAAATTAGACTCTAAACCACCTGTAGCTATCAGACTCAAAACTGGTTAATATAAAAACATAGAAGCGGTTGCCTATGGGAAGAGAAACAGGCCTTAAATGAGAACATTAAGAATGTGTTTTTAGGTTATGACGATATTCAAAAGAGAGTAAAAATTGTGAGCGATGAAAGCCAGTCAGCTATCAAGACTCAAGGCAATTTAGCTTACATATTAGGGATGCACCCTGACAGATAGCTGGAAATAAAAGATTATTTGAACCCTTTACCTGTAGACATACAGTGGATATAAAAAGTCTACACACCCCTGTTAAAATGCCAGGTTTTTGTGATGTAAAAGAATGAGACAAAGATAAATCATGTCCAAACTTTTTCCACTTTTAATGTGACCTATAATGTGAACAATTCAATTGAAAAACAAACTGAAATCTTCGAGTTTAAATCTTCACATTTAAACTAATGTTAAATAAAAGTCATTACACACCTGCCATCATTTAAAGTGACTCTGATTAATCACAAATAACGCTGTTCTAGTAGGATTTTCCTGACATTTTATTAGTTGCATTTCAGAGCAAAAGCCATGGTCTGCAGAGAGCTTCCAAAGCATCAGAGGGATCTCATTGTTGAAAGATATCAGTCAGGAGAAGGGTACAAAAGAATTTCCAAAGCATTAGATATACCATGGAACACAGTGAAGACAGTCATCATCAAGTGGGGAAAATATGGCACAACAGAGACATTACCAAGAACTGGACGTCCCTCCAAAACTGATGAAAAGATGAGAAGAAAACTGGTCAGGGAGGCTTCCAAGAGGCCTACAGCAACATTAAAGGAACTGCAGAAATTTGCAAGAAGTACTGGCTGTGTGCTACATGTGACAACAATCTCCCGTATTCTTCATATGAATGGGCTATGGGGTAGGGTGGCAAGACGTAAGCCTTTTCTTACAAAGAAAAACATCCAAGCCCAGCTGAAGTTTGCAAAAACAAACATCAAGTCCCCAAAAGCACGTGGGAAAATGTGTTATGGTCTGATGTCAGGGTGGAGGGAATTATGAACAGTTTCAAATACCAGGCAATTTTGGCACAAAACCTTCAGGCGTCCGTTAGAAAGCTGAAGATGAAGTTCACCTTTCAGCACGACAACGACCCAAAGCACATATCCAAATCCACAAAAGCATGGCTTCACCAGAAGAAGATTAACGTTTTGGAATTGCCCAGCCAGAGCCCAGACCTGAATCCAATTGAACATTTGTGGGGTGATCTGAAGAGGGCTGTGCACAGGAGATGTCCTCGCAATTTGACAGATTTGGAGCACTTTTGCAAAGAAGAGTGGGCAAATATTGCCACGTCAAGATGTGCCATGCTAATAGACTCCTACCCAAAAAGACTGAGTGCTGTAATAAAATCAAAAGGTGCTTCAACAAAGTATTAGTTTAAGGGTGTGCACACTTATGCAACCAGGTTATTGTAAGTTTTTTATTTTTCCTCCTCAAAGATTTCAGTTTGTTTTTCAATTGAATTTTTCACGTTATAGGTCACATTAAAGGTGGAAAAAGTTCTGATATGATTTATCTTTGTCTCATTCTTTTACATCACAAGAACCTGGCATTTTAACCGGGGTGTGTAGACTTTTTATATCTACTGTACATGCCGGATTTTATAACATGTTTGTGTATATGGATATTATTTCTTTTCAAAGGGTCGGAGACAGTTTTGTTCCACTCCTACGGACAGTTCATATGGAGGGAACAGACGGAGATATTATCACAATTAATTATGCGCGGCAACACTATGTACCGGTAACCAAGAAGTATATTGAAAACATACAGATTGAGATTAAGACGGATCAGAATAGAAATATAGTGTTCGATTGGGGTAAAGTGATTTTTAAACTCCACTTTCGACCGGTCCAATCTTCTTTACGTATTTAAAGATGTTACACAATCTGCAACTTGATTCTAACCGGTACATATCTTATTACGTTGATCAAGTAGGGAATGGACTCCCTGGTTATTATGGCACCCCAACTATGTATGGTTCAGAGGTTGGCAGTATATTTCGTAATCTGTTTAGAATGGTTTTACCACTAATGAAGAGAGGCTTTAGTATAGCTAAGCCACATTTGAAAAATGCAGCGAAAAATATTGTGGGCGAGGTCCTATTGGATGTAAAGCGCAAACGCACAGCATCAGATCCTGAACAACAACAAAGAGGATCCGGTGGACTCAAGATGTTGGTTCGTAGAACTAAAAAGAGACCCCCTGGTGTGCGGATGCCTCCCCCTAAAAAGCCAAGGTCAGCGGTTAAAATAAAATCAGTAAGTCAAAAGCGGCACAAAGGTAAGAGGTCTGCAAAAAGAATACATGGAAGAATTTTCTAAAAATGGCTCATTTACATCGAATGTCAGCTGAAGCAATAAAAACAGAGCTCGACCTTTTTTCAACCCCCATGACTCCATTTTCTATAGATAGTGCAAATTATGTCAAAGTGACCAAGAAAGATGGCAGTAATATTCCAGCTGATGCCAAGGTGGCTCTCATTAAGTATCCTCTGGCCACCATCTTTTCACAAGTGGACGTGACATTAGGAGATCGAAAAAAAATTAATTACATTACAATTATCAATTGTGTTTTTATTCAGAAAATTGTAGCCAGTCTTCAGTATTCTTCCTTTCAAATGAGTGTCTTTTGGAGGCAACCGATTTTCAATTTTGTATCTGCTGACGAATTTTATAATTAGCTACACCTGCCAGAGGTAAATTAAGGTCAGCCATGGTTTCAAGAAAATGGGTCCATCCTAGAGGTCTTCTGTCTTCGGATATCTTGTGTGAGGCAGTTACATTTTTGATCCAAGTCTATCATATTAGAGCCTCATAAAATTTTACCATTACTGATGAATTCACCCTTGTCATTCTAACCAGCTCTTCCTTTATTTTATTCATAATGTATATAACGTTTTTTTGGCTACGTGCTGGAGTATGCTCGAGCATGTCACTCATGACAACATCCTCATCTATGGCGTGATCCTGTAAGCTCCCTGGAACAAGAGGTTCTGTAGCCTCCGTTTCTGGTAGGGAGAGGGTCTTGTGTCCCGTGTTATTTTCATCTTGTTTCAACAAAGACAAATAGCTTTGTAAGAGTTGAGAGTATTTCTTTGCCTTGTCATGAGGGTTAATTCCTTTCATGTTCAATACATCCTTCATATCCGTATCCAGATCCCTTTCAGTCGTTTGTCTGATAGTTTCAGGACCTTGTTGCTTAAGTTTATCCAACTGATGTTGAGGCACTAAATACATTTTGTTAGACATCAGCTCCCACTCCTGGAGGCTATAAGACTTGATATGAAAGGGACGGCTACACTTAACAGGGGTAAAAGGAAACCGCCTGTCTGCTGAATGTCACGCCTCTTTTTTTTAATACTGGTCCTTTTATCGGCAAATAGCTTGATAACTGTCTTTTGCCTCTTTAATTTTTTTAATTGTTCCTGGCTGAGTGGGATGCGCCCTTTGAGAACATTCAAAGCAATGTCAGGGAAATTTCTTGAACTGATGTATTCTTACTGATTAAAGTACTGAGTCCCCATATTTAGAGTCCCCATATTAAAAGGAATGTGGGAGAGGGATCTGGTATTTGTTTAGGGGGGATCATTGACTGATATCAGCAGATTATAGGGTTACTCGTAAATCTGCCTATCTGTATAACCCATCAGAGTCTATCTATTGTTTGTCCAGATGCTGTATGTCCTTTTCAGAGTTGAAAAGGTTACCCATGTTGGGGAGGACAGCCTGCCACTTGGGTGAAACCTAGGTAGTGATAGAACAAAGGGAATGCGTTTTATTGACATTGACAGCTGTACAGCACCTTAGCACACCCCTTTTTCCCCTTTAAGTACTGATGATTGTCCTGTATGAATTTAGAGATTATTCACCGTTACTTGGTAACCTGTGTACTCTCTCCTTGCAAGAATAAACTGTTTATTGTGCAACTGAGTTTTCCTCTGTCTTACCTACCATTTTCGTAAACAGTTTGGACTTTAGAAATTGCCATCACAGCAATCTCACAGAGGGCTAAAATAAGATCTGAAGAACAATGGCCCAAGGCTGACTTGCGTTCTTTAGGGTTGGCTACGACTAGGGGTCTCAAGAAGGGCAATTGTCTTTTTAAGCGTGCAGACGTTTACTTTTTCTTTGGGACGTAAACTGTTGGCCACTCCCACGGGAACAAACCTGTTCTGAGTCTTAAATATTCTGGCGTAGAAGCTTTAAGGTCCACCAGTAAATATGAAAATGCTTCTTTTGTTGCATCTTCGTAACTTTCTGTAAAAAAGGCCCTCCTCCCAGCGTACATTTGCTGGGCCAAAGTGTTAATCTGCAGTTTGTCGCTAGGATTTTAAAAAAAAAACCTGTAATTGGAGTTATTTTTACCCTGGTGAAACACATTTTGTACCAAATAGAGCACAGATACGTTTCGATGGTAAGTATATTGAGTAAAAGCTCTGGCAATTTCAGGATGTTCACTGCCTGCAAACAGCATATCATCTAAAACTAAAAGATTATTTCTGTTAGGAGGAAAGAGTTGATCATCATTCAGTGATTCAGGGATTCCTTCAACAAAGTTTATTTTTATTTTCTTCAAAATTTCATCATACATCGGTTGATAGAAACTGTAACACCACACTATATTATCAAAGTTTTGAGTTAATACATGTTCAGAATTTTCTAAAACATTTTTTACAAAACAAGTTTTTCCACTGCTGGATGGTCCAATGACCAGATCTGAGAAAGGTAAATGCAATCTTGAATCAAAACCTTCTACAGACTCCATCTTATCTAATCAGAAGCCAAATGGTAATGTGGTACTGTCTGCTACAAGTACTCTCTTGTCATACACCACCCTGAATGTTTTGATGAGTGATGCATTGCGCAGATGGAAAACTTTTTTATCCCAGACAATTATTTTGTAGGAGGTAAAGATTTCCTCACTAGTTTTTTCTTTTATGAAACCCTCGACCAAAAGTGTGTGATTCCAGGTTTGCCTTTGGGGCATTTTCAGAGTTTTGCGTGATGCCTTTGACCTTCAAGACTACGCAATTGTTTTTAGTCCTAAACCCATAACTCTTGGGTCCACACGATGACCATTCTGTGATTGGTCTGATTGGTCACCATCTTCAAGTTAATTTGTTAAACCTCCCAAATAATTGCTCAGAGGGGGCTTCCATTCACCCGGCTTAGACCACAGAATCTGTGTCGTGGTATAGAACTCTCCTCTGTAGCTGTTCCATAAGATTGTACAATTCAAGACGGCCGTAAGCTGTCGTGAAAGCCACTATGATTACATTGACATTTCCGGGACATCTAAGGTAATTATTTTTATGCTGCCACTGTACCAGAGCAACCTCCTGATTCAAAAATGAAAAATGAGAAATTTCAAAATTGTTTGATAAAATGAATTCTGTAAATTGTTGGGCTTCTCTAACAATGGATGTTTTCAGCATATTGCTTCTCTGAGAATACTTTCCCCACAAATTGTTCAAAAAAAGTTTAGAAACACTTCTCTTAGCCTTATTGACTAGCCGTATGCCCTCTTTGTCATAATAATCCTGAATGTACCTGTCTTTGCTCTCTTGATCGGTGGCTGATGCTGGATAACCCGAAGCCATCTGCCTGCCTCTCGAGAAAGTCTTGATATACTCTTTAAAAAGAGTATCGGATTTTCTGGCAAAGTTCCACACATCATAGATTTTAGCCACAATGTAATCTTTCTCTAGAGCCTTATTGAACTCCTCTGTAACCCATACACCTGTCAGAGCTCTCTCTTCATCAGAATGATCACAGGGATGTTGCTGATTATCGTTGTCGCTGCATGTGCAACAAAGAGAAAAGAAAAGCTTCCCATTAGGCCTATGGGTTGGTAACAGTGGAAGAAACAAACCCAGAGGAGGGTAAACTGTTGCCTTAATTAGACCGAAATAGTTTTGGGGCAAGTCAAAGTCACTATGAATGATTTCAGGATGGCCCAGGGGAAAGTGGTATTTGCTCATGACATGAGGATAAAGGGATGTAAAATCATTGTACTCTATTGTTTCATCCTCTTGGGCTAAATGCTATATTCTATATATGCTATATATTCTATATTCGTACTTCCGGAAGTGTTTTAAAAAGAGCAAGGCACAGTCGTGTCCCTTAGCCGACCACTTTTTACCGGTGAAGGTCATGCTAGAGACAAATACAGGTATGTGTAAACCTGTTGAGTCATTCTGTCGGGTTTCAAAGTCATAAAAGACAATTTTTCCTGATGGCTTCCCTTCATTCAAAGATTGAATATAACATTCATGGACTTTTTCAAATACACCAACGTCAACCAAAAGCCCTTTACATATTGGACAACGTTTTCTGCTACATTTGTGTGGTTCGGGGTTATTCATTTTTGATTATAATTGACATGGCATAAGGGACATCTCTTATTGATGTCACACCAGCTGGCAAAATGATATGCCACAGGCTGCCATAAGGCCAACTTGTGTTTTTCATAAGAGTAAGTTGAACGACATGTACGGTTACAGTCATAACACTTTGTGAGCTGCAGGGGCTGATATGGGCAGTCCGCATCGATGCACACTGAACAGTTATACCGGCTGGAGTGCCCTCCTAATCACGTAAAGCCGGTATGAGATGACTAACAGATGTAGGGAGCACCCAAGAATGCCTTAATGTTGGTAATGCCATAATAATGATTGTCTTGTACAAACAAATACAGCATTTGTGGATGAGGCTGTGACATGTTTTGGAATTTCAAGATGGCGGAGGAACCAGGCACAGGCAGAGTGGCAGTCGATGTTGATATTTTAATAGAAAATAAACACCGAGCACAAAAACAAACTGAACGAAAGCAAAAGGCTGGCTTAGCAGCAAACCGTAACACTCACCACTGACGTGAAAACATACGGAGACAGGGAACAATAACCGACAAGTGAGGGGAGCAGAGGAGAACCATTTAAACACATACTGATGACTTAATTGGGACCTGGTGTGTGTGTGATGATTGGAGACAAGACAATGAATGAGTCCGGGGTGAGTTCGTGAATAACTGGAAACCCGGAAAAGCGGGAGATGACGGAGCTGTCCGTCACCTCACCGTCACACAGGGTTTATGTGTAATTTTTCTGGACTCGAAGCTGTGATTAATTCATCATAGTTTGTGTAATGCCTCTGGACTCGAAGCAGGTGGTTCTGGGATTAACTCATTCATTTGTTCAAACAGTGCTGAATAATCAATGTCTGATGGTTCTGTATTTAAATGATGTGATGGCGGTATGTTAGAAGCAGGATTTAATGATCTAATTTGATCTATCCAGGCCTTATATCGGGTTTTGGATCTGGCGGTGGATCCATTTTTCAGATGTTTGCCTATGAGCCTCGGTAGCTTGTTTTTCTAGAAAGCTTTATCTTGATGCCATTGACACCTTAATATATCGAGTATACGTGTGTGTAATTGGTATTCCCTAGCTGTCACAACACTTGCAAGTTCTTTTCTGAAAAAGAAATGTGGTTCTGCTTCGTCTTCACTATTAGAACTCTCAAACAATGATTTGCGATGTCGGGTTATCGAAACAACAACACGGTTAGCCGGACCAGCCCCATCGTTACAACTTGCGTCTTAAAGAAACATCTATTAACCGTCCGTTAACATTCCAATGATTGCCTACCAAGACAGAAATTAAGTACATAGGTATGCATGTCTATAAAAAAAAAATAATGAAGGATCATTGAATATGTAAATAAACATGGAATTGACATTTTCTGGTTCCTTCAAGTCAAAACCGGAGTAATGAACACAAAGTATTCAATGTAGCCGACTTTGAAAATGTCGTCAGTAAATCTGTTTCTTCTCTAAGGAGTTCAAATGAGTCAAAAACCCAATTCAAGCAGAATTACTTTCTCAGTTTCAATTAAAACATAGCAAAACTTAGTAAACATGTAAGGAATAACAAAAATGTGCTCCCTGCACCTTTTTACCCACTTATTCCATAATGCATGAGATTAATATGATTACTTCTAATCAAATATCAAACAAACAAACTGAACAGTCACATTCTCATAGACACTATTCAACCCAACAAATTATCCCAAAACTGAATATACTCATGTTGGGGAAATTACCACAGGTGAGACCAGTCTGAACACTCGAATTTAACCCTTAGTAATAAGCTACTTTGAGTTAATGGGAAAGGTTGGTAGAGAGAGAGAAACACAATATTTTAACCAGTTATAATGAAACAACGAGACTATATTTTACCAAATTAGGAAAGCATCATTGTACCAATTTATCACTTGGATTAAAGTTAGAACATTATTCTTGTATAGAAGCCTAAGTCATCAGACGAATATCTCCACGTGTTCTAGCTAACAGCACAACACGAGAAAGCAAATTTCAATATCGCGGAGTTGGCGCTTAGGCAAAGGCCGAAAGAGGGGGCCTCGCCAGAGAATCACATTAACAACGCAATGAATGCGTTCACCCAAGTGTAAACCAAACAAAGCAAAACCTGGCAAATTTAAAAAACTTCCAAGTTAACAACAATCTCGGTGAACGAGACCAAATATTCCACCAAAGAATACAGAATGCAGCCAATCGGAACCCTTGTGCACAGGGAATACCAAATAGGAAAATGCATTTACCAGGTCGACCACAGCATGATATTGACAATTCAATATCCGAAACCCATTATATACAGGAGCAATCTCTACTCCATCCCACAGTCTAACTGCATAAAATCCTGCACGAATCGCCCCACAATAGGATAACTGCATGGGAGTTGTTGTCAGGACACGGAACAACAATGACCTTTTCCTAACTACAGTTGCCAAAACTGAAATACTCAAAAAAATATACAACTCCCACAAACCGTACTCTCTTAAAACCATCTATCTACTTCCACAAATCCATCAAACCTGACATACTGAAACAAACCACCGAGTTTACCAAAACCTATAACGCCTGTATCCTCTAAATATGTCAGAGAAAAACCAAGGAATGACCTCACCGGTGGATGTTCTATGAACTGTCTCCTCTGACAGTCAGCACCCCTCCCGCAGGCGGTTAGCGTTCCTGTGTGTTCCCGTCAGGTCGTTTCTGCCACCGGAATTGAATTTGCCTCTATTCTTCTGGCCAACCTCCCTCGTGTCCACCTGAGAATAGTCACAAACCCAATGTCCAGGCAAACCACAGCGGAGGCAGGCGTTATCATTATGGCGGCGCTGAGCATAGCCTCCCCCTCTACCCCGGGCCGGCAGAATTCCACAGACATTGCTGCCGCAACCCCTCCATTCCCCGTTTCGGTGTTTCTTTTTCTTGTTCCATGTAGGCCCCCTCAATATGTCCGAAGTGGGGCAAAATGGCTCAACCATTACAACAGGGTCCGGGCCACAGAAAACAGGTCGACGGAGATCATGGTGACAAAGCAGAATCAGCTACGGCGACCGCGAGGAAAGGTTCGCTACTGGGGTCGAGTCGCCGAGCTGGATGGGACGATGCAGCACTCCGAAGTCCCATAGCAATCGACGAAGAGCCACCGAGGCTGACTGCCGAGGCGGGGATCAGGTCCGAAGCCACCGATACGGCTTTCAGGGCCGTTGGGGAGGCCGCAGCTGCTCGAGGTGGAACACCGTGGAAGGGTGGGAGCCGGTCAGAGGGACAGTCAGAAACAACCTAAGAGGGGAGAGCTAGAACACAGGTGTCAGTAAACCCAGCACTACACTGCCTAAATCTCTTATCAATCTCTTCTTTCCACATACCATAAGCGTTCCAATCCACCTTCCGTCTCCCTGACTGCAACTTCTTAATTTTCCCCTGCTCGCATTCATACAATTTCACTCTCAATCCATGCAACCATCTCTGACTAAAACTGCCATTCGACAGAAAGCCCAAAAGCTCCCAAAGATACAGTTGTTCACATGTCCAGACACCATAAATGTCAGAAAATTTTTGCCGGTCTACCGTAAACGCGAGAGAAAGGCAAAGATTTACTGCCACACTTACCCATCATAAAACCCAGCAAACCTAAGCGTGGCGAAAACGCCGGATCCAGAGCGAACACAATGGTGCGGTCTAGCCGCCGCCTGTCACCCTGGTATTTTGATTAACGTGCCCAGCATGCGTTAATAAGCTCGTCAGCTCTTTTACGAGATATCCAAGGCCTACTGTAGCCTTGTCTGCAGAACATAATTTCGCGGTCTGGCCGCCACTCACACAATTCCGCAGTCTGTCCGCCACTCACACAGTCAGCAAACCGAATTGTGCCCTCACCTCCAGAATTCAATTTTGTCCTTCGGGTACCAGTACAGACCAGTTACCCAAACCACTCCGGAAAAGCGCTCGCCAACTCAATCCGTTTCAAGGCTAGCCCTCTCCGGGAGAGGCTAGAGCTCAAGGGACCCAGTCCTGGCCGTGCACAGTTGACTCAGCCGGTAGTGGACGCAAAACAATCAGCAAGGCAAACCAGACAAGCCGCCAAGTGTTATGGTAATTCCATCAATAGGAACTATTAATGGAAGTAAGTACAGAGACAAAATTCTCTTGGCATAATTAGCAGTTTATTTGCAAATAGAGAGACGAGTCAAAAGCTTACAGAATAACCCTCTGAGGAATCTCTGAGGAAACACAGAACAGTCAAAGTACTTATTACAATTGAAAGGGGGTGTGGTAATGTTACCGGCCTCAGGCCTAGGGGTTACCTGGGCCAGTAGTAAGTGCCACACAGGCAATTAAGTCTGTGGAAGCAGAAGAGAAGCAGCACAAATTTTAAGTGCATTCGGTCTGAGCACATACTTATTTCTGTCAAAATCATCTCAACAATTAACAATTGTTCATTAAAACATTCATACACATACAATAACAACCATCCATACACATACAATAACAGTCATTGACTATAATATATTCACTCTAAGTTAACTGATCTATTCAGAAGAAACTGTGTGTATGCCATGTAATATGATAACATGTCCTGAGTAATTGTATAAATTTTACATGTCCATCCTACATTAACAGCATTTGGATAACTATTAATTACTGGACGTTATTTGAGACAGTAACAACAATAATCGTTCCCTCCAGGCATAGCTGCATCTACTCAAATTAGCTATTAAAAGTGCCTCTGAAACGCGCGCGCCCATTACTAACTTCGCGCCAAAACCGTACTGAGGAAAATAACTTGTTAAGTGTAGCTTCTTAAAACTTTAACACCTTTCTGGTACAACATATAATATATTATACAAATTACAGTACATATTATCTGAATACAATATATTAACTCATAAGACAAACCGAATACTCAAATACAAACTGGATGACTCCCGACTACTAGCACTATGAATGGCCAGCTTTTGCTTAGTGGAAAAATTCACGTTTCCTTCACATTCAATAAAACTGTTACAGCTCCATCATTCACACACTTTTTTGTAGATTATCCTAACTAACTAGTTCATACAAATCACACACAAC
Source organism: Esox masquinongy (assembly GCA_016801175.1). Taxonomy (NCBI): domain Eukaryota; kingdom Metazoa; phylum Chordata; class Actinopteri; order Esociformes; family Esocidae; genus Esox; species Esox masquinongy. Next base: position 13,190 of record JACXGI010015640.1, read on the forward strand.
TTTGACCCAAAACGAACGTCGTTTAAAGAGTATTTTACGTACCTGTGGAGGCAGAAAAGAACAGCACAAACTTTTAGTGCATTCGGTCTGAAGACATTTATTTCTGCGCAGACTCAGGACCGTTGCCTCCCTAATGCAACTCCACAGCAGCACCTATTGGTCAGGTGGAGTCACTAAAGTTTTGGTAAGACAATTTTTAAAACAGTACACAATGTTCAAAAAATAAGGGGGGTGTCTGATAATAGGATGACCTTTTAATAGAGGCCATTTTCTAACCCTCTACAGTAAGATACTGCACAGCTGTCTAATGTCAATAAAACACATTCCCTTTGTTCTATCACAACCCAGGTTTTAACCAAGGGGCAGGCTGTCCTCCCCCACATTAAACCAAGGCCCTTGTGGGTAACCTTTTCAACTCTGAAGGGACACAGTATCTGGACAAAGAACAGATTCACTGATAGTTTAAACAGTTAGGCAGATTGATGGGTAACCCAATGATCTACTGATACCAGTCAATAATGACCCTAAACAAATACCAGATCCCCCTCTCCCACATTCCTTTTCTTATCTAAACACAGGGACTCAGTACTTTAATCAATAAGAATACATCAGTTCAAGATATTTCCCTGACACTAAGTAAAGTTGTCAGTGTCTTCCCTCTCCACACGCCTCATTTATGCATATCCTAGGGTGATGATAAAATAGAACATACAGTGAGGGAAAAAAATATTTGATCCTCTACTGATTTTGTACGTTTGCCAACTGACAAAGAAATGATCAGTCTATAATTTTAATGGTAGGTTTATTTGAACAGTGAGAGACAGAATAACAACAAAAAAATCCAGAAAAACGCATGTCAAAAATGTTCTAAATTGATTTGCATTTTAATGAGTGAAATAAGTATTTGACCCCTCTGCAAAACATGACTTAGTACTTGGTGGCAAAACCCTTGTTGGCAATCACAGAGGTCAGATGTTTCTTGTAGTTGGCCACCAGGTTTGCACATATCTCAGGAGGGATTTTGTCCCACTCCTCTTTGCAGATCTTCTCCAAGTCATTAGGGTTTCGAGGCTGACGTCTGGCAACTCGAACCTTCAGCTCCCTCCACAGATTTTCTATGGGATTAAGGACTGGAGACTGGCTAGGCCACTCCAGGACCTTAATGTGGTTCTTCTTGAGCCACTCCTTCGTTGCCTTTGCCATGTGTTTTGGGTCATTGTCATGCTGGAATACCCATCCACGACCCATTTTCAATGCCCTGGCTGAGGGAAGGAGGTTCTCACCCAAGATTTGACAGTACATGGCCCCATCCATCGTCCCTTTGATGCGGTGAAGTTGTCCTGTCCCCTTAGCAGAAAAACACCCCCAAAGCATGATGTTTCCACCTCCATGTTTGATGGTGGGGATGGTGTTCTTGGGGTCACAGGCAGCATTCCTCCTCCTCCAAACACGGCGAGTTGAGTTGATGCCAAAGAGCTCGATTTTGGTCTCATCTGACCACAACACTTTCACCCAGTTCTCCTATGAATCATTCAGATGTTCATTGGCAAACTTCAGACGGGCCTGGGCATGTGCTTTCTTGAGCAGGGGGACCTTGCGGGCACTGCAGGATTTCAGTCCTTCATGGTGTAGTGTGTTATCAATTGTTTTCTTGGTGACTATGGTCCCAGCTGCCTTGAGATCATTGACAAGATCCTCCCGTGTAGTTCTGGGCTGATTCCTCACCATTCTCATGATCATTGCAACTCCACAAGGTGAGATCTTGCATGGAGCCCCAGACCGAGGGAGATTGACAGTTCTTTTGTGTTTCTTCCATTTGCGAATAATCGTACCAACTGTTGTCACCTTCTCACCAAGCTGCTTGGCGATGGTCTTGTAGCCCATTCCAGCCTTGTCTACAATCTTATCCCTGACATCCTTGGACAGCTCTTTGGTCGTGGCCATGGTAGAGACTTTGGAATCTGATTGATGGATTGCTTCTGTGGACAGGTGTCTTTTATACAGGTAACAAGCTGAGATTAGGAGCACTCCCTTTAAGAGTGTGCTCCTAATCTCAGCTCGTTACCTGTATAAAATACACCTGGGAGCCAGAAATCTTTCTGATAGAGAGGGGATCAAATACTTATTTCACTCATTAAAATGCAAATCAATTTATAACATTTTTGACATGCGTTTTTCTGGATTTTTGTTGTTGTTATTCTGTCTCTCACTGTTCAAATAAACCTACCATTAAAATTATAGACTGATCATTTCTTTGTCAGTGGGCAAACGTACAAAATCAGCAGGGGATCAAATCATTTTTTCCCTCACTGTAAGTAATATACAGTACCCCGTCCCCTGCCTGACTTGAGTCTGCACCAACTGCTGGTTTGAAGGAGGCAGAACGTCAGGTAGACTTCTGAGCCTTTTGGGTCTTCAGGGCGATGGCTGGCTGTTCTCTTCAGCCCTGTTCCTGAGGACAGCCTTCTCTCCAAGATTTTTCACTGGAGGTCCGGAATGTAGCTGTATGTCTTCGCCTTCACAGCATTCACACTCCAGCTCCTTGACTTCTTGTACAGTCTTCTGTAACTGTTGTATGGATGTTCTCATTTCTTCAATGTATTACCTGCTTTGCTTACATTTTTAAAGCTATAATTACCCAGACTAAGATAATCCTATAATAATAAAAGTTATCAAAAGAGCTATTATTGTGTCCTTGTCCCATGCAACTTTTCACATTTTCAGAAAAAATATATTACATATTTGTGCCAGCTGCACGTTCTTTGGCTGGCCGATCTCTGTGGTGGTTGTAGTCTAATGCTGCCAGAATGGTCCTCGCCTCATACACAGGTGGTGAGAATGCAAATCTCTTTCCAGCATACATTAGGATCTGGTTTTGGAAGGACTCCAGATCTGATGTTGATCTGCAATTTTGAAAGAAAAAAATGTGCAGAAATAACAGGGAAGGTTGTGAGACAAGCCAGCACTAAGTATTGTGTAGTTTATCCTTCAACTATTTTTTTATACTGCATACAGATTACATTATTGTAGTTGGCATGTCACCATACCTATATTTATTTGAGTAAAAGTCATACATCCGATTTCACTATGGGCTGGTTTACTTACCTGAAGTTTAGATACTTGGGAATATCTTTCTGCCACTGCTTATTGAAAATGATGTCAGACAGGGCGCTGAGAGCCAAGGACCGATGTTCTATCCAGGATTTGGACATTCCTACCACAAGGCAGTCATGTTGGCATCTCCCCAAGGCCCATACATGTTCATTGGAAACATGATGGAGTATTCCACACCATAGTTCCTGAAAGCCAGATATTAAAGCAAGCAAGTTTATTTGTATAGCACAATTCATACATCGAAGCAATTCAATGTGCTTTACAAAGAAAAATAAAATATATAAAAATACAATAACATAAAAACAAATATTCAAATTAAAACATCAAAACAAATGAAAACATCATAATAATAGAAATACAATAAGAAAACAAAGATTTAAAAAAAATGATTAGAAATGGGATAAAAACATAGGAAGCTATAAGGCTAAACAGTGTGGTTAAGTTTAAGTGCTTAGTCGTAGGCACGTGAAAAGAGTAGTGTTTTTAACCTGGATTTAAAAATGGATACGTTTGGGGCACGTCTAAGATCTTCTGGTAGTTTATTTCAGTTGTGTACAGCATAAGTGCTAAACACAGCTTCTCCATGTTTAGTTTGGGCTCTGGGCTCTACTAGCTGACTAGTGTTCATGGATCTAAGAGCCCTGCTCGGTTTATATTCTTCAAACATATCAGAAATGTATTCGGGTCCTAAACCATTCAGAGATTTATAAACTAAAAGCACCACTTTGAAATTTATTCTGTAACTGACTGGAAGCCAATGTAAAGATTTAAGAACCGGAGTGATGTGCTCTGTTCTCTTGGTCCTGGTTAACATTCTA
>JACXGI010015641.1:0-11269 GCA_016801175.1 Esox masquinongy
TGGATATCTTCTGGAAACAAGTTCAGGTTTGGTTGATGCATCATTGAATCGTTTTCGCAATAACTATGCAAAATATGCTACTGGGTGACCTAACAGGTGACACTCACTCAATGGAAAATAGGATTGTTCTCTTAGGTAAAACATTGATATTTAAAGCTATATCAAAGGATGCAGTTAGACTGAATAGCTGAGTACTTAAAGATTCTACATCAAGACGTCATAATAAGTATGTTAAATGAACACTAAGAGTTATTGCCTGTATAGATTCTAAAACAGGTGTTGATACTAACCATCTCTATAGATAGTAACCTACTGTAGTAACACTACCAGTTCATAAAAAACTGTATTTGTATTGGGCATTGAGTTGATTACGAATATAACTATCTCTATAGATTCTACCCAAAGAATTGATAACTATCTCTCTAGATTCTACAATAAGAGTTGATTACTGTCTCTATAGATTCTTCACTAAGCATTGATAACTATCTCTGTAGATTCTACACTGAGTTGATAACAATCTCTCTAGATTCTACACTAAGAGTTGATAACAATCTCTCTAGATTCTACACTAAGAGTTGATAACAATCTCTCTAGATTCTACACTAAGAGTTGATAACTATCTCTCTAGATTCTACACTAAGAGTTGATAACAATCTCTCTAGATTCTACACTAAGAGTTGATAACTATCTCAATAGGTCCTAAACTAAATGTTTATAATGATCTCTCTAGATTCTACACCAAGTTGATAACACCTGCCTCTATTTCGGGCCTCACCTCAGTTGAACTCCATTCTCCTCTGAAGGCTGTTGTCAGGAACAGTTGATTCTCCCCTATCTAACTGTGAGCAGGCCTGTTCACCACAGTCTGTCTGTGAGTGTGTGACAGTGATGAGAGTGAGCGTGTCTGTGTGTGCGTTCGTGTGTACGTGCGTGTGTGCGTGTGTGTGTGCGTTCCTCGCCTGTTGATTTGTGGGACGCTGGGATGTTGGATCCTGTCCTACGATAACTGACTGCAGCTTTTAGAGAGTTCGAGAGCCTCCTGTACGCTGTCGCTGCTGGCTGATGGATGATAGATGTGGCCCTTCTGCTCTCCACTCCCTCTTCAATCCGGTTTTATGGACATAGTAAATGAATGACTCCCAAATGGCACCCTATTCCCTGAATAGTGCACTACTTCTTGTTATAACTGTTACATAGTATTCAATACATTGACACTTTGGCAGTATTTACCAATTTTTTCTCCTGTGCTTGCAGCCCACATGTACCCTATTATCTGCACAGTGCAACACTTTTCACTAGAGCCCCATTGTCCTGTAAAAGGAAAAGTGTTCCATTTGGGTTGCAGACTAAATAAGAGCAGAGCGTCTCTGTGTGTCCTCAGTGAATTAATGGCCATGTTCTGTTTGACCACTCTAAATAAACCAACCGGGACTAAAGCAAACCAGGACTGGTCATCTGAGAAGGACCAGGCTTCATTGACCGACAGACACTGATAGGGTCAAAGGTAACGGAGATCTGAGGAAAGTGGGCAAGCGCGGAGAGTAGGATGAGAGAGAAGAGTGGGGGAGTGAGAAGGGGAAGATGACAAAGGAGATCAGGGGAGAGAGGAGAGGAGTTTGAGAAGACAAGAAAGGCTATGAGGATGAGAGAGGAGGAGAAAATCTAGGAGGAGGAGAGAGGAAGGAGAGAGTGGGGGTGTGTTCCGTTAAATGTAAGTCTAAGTCTATATTAACGGGGATTAGCTAAAGCAGAGGCAACCCCAGAGTCCACAGGGATCTGACAGACAAACAGCAACCCCCCCTATACAGCCACTAGGAAGTTGAAATGAACCATAGCCATGCAGAGAAAAACATACTGTAGATAAAGGAGTTAAACTCAATTATTTGGAACATGTATGATTGGTAAGACATGTAATAGGACCCCGTACAAAGTTATAGGTAACACCAGTAATGAAAGATTAAAGAGTATGGAGAACCAAGCCCCCTGGAACACGTGTAGTAAGACATTAAAAAGGACCTAATACAAAGCCCTCAGGCTCATCTGTAGTAAGACATTAAAAAGGACCTAATACAAAACCCTCAGGGACACCTGTAGTAAGACATTAAAAAGGACCTAATACAAAGCCCTCAGGGACATCTGTAGTAAGACATTAAAAAGGACCTAATACAAAGCCCTCAGGGACATCTGTAGTAAGACATTAAAAAGGACCTAATACAAAACCCTCAGGGACACCTGTAGTAAGACATTAAAAAGGACCTAATACAAAGACCTCAGGGACACCTGTAGTAAGACATTAAAAAGGACCTAATACAAAGACCTCAGGGACACCTGTAGTAAGACATTAAAAAGGACCTAATACAAAGCCCTCAGGGACACCTGTAGTAAGACATTAAAGATGACCTAATATCGAGCCCTGAGGGACACCGGTAGTGAGACATTAAAGAGGACCTAAAACCAAGCCCTGAGGGACACCGGTAGTGAGACATTAAAGAGGACCTAATACCAAGCCCTGAGGGTCACCGGTAGTGAGACATTATACAGGACCCCTTTCCAATCCGTGTAGCACCATTAAAAGGACAATTCATAGTTTCGCTAATAGAAATACATCTCATAGCGGCGCTAACAGAAAGACATTTCAAAGCATCACTAACCGAAAGACATCTGTGTTCCTAACAGAAATACACCTATTTTTTTTCCTAACAGAAAGACACCTCATAGTGTCGCCAACAGAAAGACACCTCTTAGTGTCGCCAACAGAAAGACACATCATTGTGTCGCTAACAGAAATACACTTCAAAGCATCACTAGTAGAATGACACATCATAGCACTGAAAAGGAATAGACAACTAATAGCATTGCTAACAGAATGACACCTCATGGAACCGCTAACAAAACAACACCTCATAGCACTGCTCCAAAGAAGACAACTCAGCTCTAAGAGAAAAGACACCTCACAGCATCACCATCCCTAACACAAGCATGTCTCCAGCAGCTAAAGATAATTATTTTCTCCCACTTCTTCAGAATCAATTGATTGCATGTCTTTTAGTTGTCTATAAGTTGCTCCGAATGAAGAGAGAAATAGCGGCATACGCCCACACGTCAAATCGCATTATTATTTTAAACAGCCTGAAACACGGGCAGGTTGACATTCTCTAATTAAACGTTTCCTTAAGCTGTGTGGCTCTAGCAGAGTAGTTTTGGTAAAGACAGACACTCTCACCGCACACATGAAACAAGTCATTATTTTCCCTTAGCTACTATCATCTACCACACTCCTCTGTGTTTCTCATTCAGATAACAGAACCATTTTATTCAAGCAATGTGGCCTGCTTGGCTTGTGGGTGGAGGACGAAGAGTAAAAACAGGAGGGGGAGGACAAGAACGGGGAAGCAGGGAGACGGGGACAGGAATACATAGAATGATGAGGAGGAGGTTGGGGAGGGAGCTGGAAGAGGAGGACGAGAAGATGTTGCAGGAGGAGGATGAAGAGGAGAGCATGGTCAAGAAAATACCATCTTAACAAGTGAGCATGAAATTCAATTCCGCTGAGCTCCTAAAACAAACAAACACCAGTCCTGCAGGACATTCATCATGTAGCTGTTTGTGGCCTGACAAGCCGCTCGGTTTTATTATTACAATCATAAGGCTGCTCAGAAAAAGGAGGAGAGAGAGAATGTGAAAAGAGAATGGGGCAAAGAATGGAAGAGAGAATGAGGGAGAAATAGAGAGGGAGAAGAACAGGATAGCAGGAGCGGGTAGCCAGAATGGAGATGTGCTGATAAACCACCTCCCCAACACTTTTGGCCCTGTAACAAAAGACCAAGAAAAAAAAATACATAATCATTTAACAAATCAGATTTTATAGACTTCTAGAACACACTGGATTATTCAATCGCACTGAACAAAATACAGAAAAAAATAGCCCAACAAAAAAGGCATAAGGGGGTGATGGTGTACTAAACAAAATGAGACTGTTAACCTTAGCTCTGTCACCTTCCCCACTAACCGCAAAACAGGCCTGATCACATACAACCTGGGGATAGTGCAAAGAAAACAGGCCTGATCACATACAACCTGGGGATAATGCAAACAAAACAGGCCTGATCACATACAACCTGGGGATAATGCTTTGCAGTATTACCATCCACATCCTGTGCAGCTCAGTTGGCAAAGCATGTCACGTCAAACGCCGGGCTGTGGCTTTGATTAAACCCACTGGTGTAAGTAGCCCTGGATAAGAACGGGACAATGAGGCTCCACTCAGACAATGAGGCTCCGCTCAGACAATGAGGCTCTGCTCAGACAATGGCGTTGGCCGGTTGGAGGAGTTTAATAACGCCTGAGTCTGTGCCAGCGTTTGCCCTCCCAGCCGCAGCATTCGCGTCCACAAGACAGAGTGTGAGGATGGCTGGTGAGTTTGTTTTAAGGACTCTTGCTTTCCTAGCTTCTAGGGAAAGCTGGTTCCACCCCTGGGGTCCAAGAGAACCATTTTGACCAAGCTCAGCAGTGGATGCCCTCCCGTAGGGGTGGGACGGCCAGGAGACAAAAGGTGGCAAAACACATGTCTCAGGTAGGGATGCAGGGTTTGAGCATTGTCTAAAGGTAGGGACGGGTTGATAAGTCAGCTCCATCTTGTAGTGGATGCACGTTTCAAATGAAGGCCAGTGGATGAATGGAGGCGCGGTGTGACACGGGCAGAATTTGGAAGGTTAAATATCAGACGGGCCGTGGGTAAGTTGTCTGGGTTGATGGAAAAGCAGGGAGCTACACCAACAGGGAGTTACGGTAGTCCACACGTCAGATTGACAAGTGCCTGGATTAGGACCTGGATTTGATAGAGATAGTGCACGCACTGCGTAATACTCCACAAATGTTTTTTTGGTGGTCGTGTAAGTCACAGAATGGGCCGTGTCAGTCACAGGGTGGTCAGTTTCAGTCACAGGGTGGTCAGTTTCAGTCACAGGGTGGTCAGTTTCAGTCACAGGGTGGTCAGTTTCAGTCACAGTGTAGGAAAAAGGGACGGCAAAACAAAAAAACACAAAGTTCACGAGGCTATGAACGTGTAGAATGAGTAAGTTACTCAAGTGCAAAAATGGCGTGTGTCAAAAGCCATTCAGACACCATTGTTGGTGTGCAGGTAGTAATACATAATCCTGCTTTTCACGGAGGAAGAACAGTCAGCGATGTTTGCGGTTGACAGCCCAGGTGTCGGGTGCTGGACACTGACATATCGTCACAGTTGGAGGGCCGTCTTCCCTTCCCCATTAACTCTGCAAGACAACTCTCCACATATGTCTTTAGGTGGCAACCGTCCTTTGGGTGACGGCACAGTCACTTTACAAGACTGCCGCTTCCAGCTGACACCAAAGGACTGGGGAGGCTTTAGTACTCACACTAATCGATGACAGACACCACTCCTATTCAATTCTGGCACTAATTTCCAAAACATTGACAAATTGCCCTACCTCTTATTTAAACCTAGTTACCTGTCAACAGTCAGCTTGCAGCAAGTTATGCTGTCATCAGTTCACCGTTAAGTCAGCAGCTCACAGCTAAAGTAGGCTATTGGGAAGACAGTACTTAAAAGTAATTGGCTTTAACTAGCAGAACACAGTACCAGACAACAGTAGATTAAGGCAGGAATGTGGTCATTTTTCCTTCATACACCAGAAGTCCTCTAGCTTTAAATGGAGCATACTATGTCAAATCAATAAGATATGGAATTTACTGTGCAAGCAGCATGGTGTTCTTTACATGTGCCTGCCTTTGTATGTGTGTGTGTTGGTGTGTGTGTGTGTATGTGTTATGTAGTGCATTACTTTTGACCAGGGCCTTAAAGAAATGTGTTTTTCTGAGATGCAGCCAGTGTTTGGTGCCCTAACCCTGAAGACAGATAGATAAAACCTCAAACTGGATATATAAATAGGACTGGCTGAAGATGGGAAATAAAGATACATATCAGATCTATAAATAGGACCAGCTAAAACACGGAACACAGAACATTTTGGATATATAAATAGGAAGTAAATACATCATCACTTTCCCCTGACGGGGTTCCAGGAGCCCCACTGGGAGGCAGATTGCCTCAGAATGCTGCACTGTTTTTCTGGGTCGTCCTCCTGAGAGTTTCCTTTCTCGGTCTCCCTGCTATCCTCTGGAGAGGGAGTGCTGGTGATGCTGAGCTGTCAGTCTACCAGTTTGTCTGTCTGTCTGCCTCACTGTCTATCAATCTGTCTGTCTGTCTGACTGTCTGACTCTCTGTCTATCAATCTGTCTGTCTGTCTGTCTGCTTCACTGTCTATCAATCTGTCTATCAGTCTGACTCTCTGCCTCACTGTCTATCAATCTGTCTGTCAGTCTGTCTATCTGTCTATCAATCTTTCTGTCTGTCTGACTGTCTGTCTCTCTGTCTTTCAATCTGTCTCTGTCTGCTTCTCTGTCTGACAATCTGTCTGGCTGTCTGTCTGCCTTTCTGTTTACCAGTCCGTGTGTCAGTCAATATGTCTATCGCTCCACCTGTCTGTCCGTCAATCTGATTATCCAATTGCCTTCATATCTTCAGGACACCAAACGGCCATTTAAGTGAATTCTTAACAATCACTGTGTTGTCTCTTCTTAGTATGTTGTGTATCGAGACATTCCTAGTGTTTCGTTTGTTCACAGTGAGCACACACACTAGCCTAATCTGCAAGTATGATTCAAACCCTGGTCTCACCATGACAAATAACTTCAGGGGTTCCTGTTGTGTTCTTCGTAGGTTGTGTGTACTGCATTCTTAATGGCACCTACAAGGCATGACGTACAGTTAGGAGCAGCAGAAAAGGCACTGTTGTCCATTCAAAAAGCATGCCAAACTGCACCCTATTTCCTATATAGCGCGCTAGGCTCTGATCAAAAGCAGTGCGGAACGGAGGGCCATTTGGGATGCGGCCACAGTTGTAATGTATTTGTCCTGCAGGGGTGCAGGTGTTCCTCCCTGTAAGGAGCTCCTTGCTCAGGCTGAGTCACAGCTACCTAAATGGGGATAATCATGGCTTTCCATTCTCACGCAGCAGGATGATAGTTTAAAGGAACGTTCTAGTAGCATGTCCGGGTCAACTAGAGGCCGTCTTCTGCACAGGCGGAACCCAAATGAATGAATGGACAAATGACTGGATGAATAACTGGATGAATGAATGGATGAATTACTGGATTCATTTTGCCGGATGAATAAAGGGATACATTAATGGATTAATGCATGGTAAAATCAGTCTATTAAAAAGGGGAACCTGATAAGCCAGATGACTCCTCCGTCCTCTCTCCTCTGTGACCCAGTCTCTTATCAGCTAGTGCGGCTAATGTCATTTTTAACACATTATTGTTATCCACCCATGTCAATTTAAGTTACTTGATTTACAAGTGGGGAAGTGTTTGCTGAAAGGCCACTGAGGAGCAGAGGGGAAGATCCTTCCATGTACATGGAGTGGAAGCGATAGGTGGACTCGAGATTTACTGGACTGTCTCACTGCAGCCCCTGCTATTAGTCTAACAGAGGGAGATTGCTGAAGAATGGGGATTACTCTCTCAATGTGTCTGTCACGAGGACAAAGACCTTTCTGTTGCTAAACAAATTAAGAAACCAGTAATGAGGAATTGATGAGTAGTTTTTCGCAATTGCTTTGCTCATTTTTTGAAACAGTCTTAATATTCTCTAAACTGTAAAACTGTTTTATGGAACATCACCCTATTGCATGTCTGTAAAATGTTGTAACTCATCCAAAACATTTAATTCATGCTTCAAAACCTCGTTACTGTGTCAGTAAATCAGCCAATGCCACCAAAATGAAAAGTGTTGTCATCGTGTGAGCCGTACTGGTCAAAATGTTTAGATGTTTTTCACCATGTCTGTCTACCCTGGAAATGATCGATACATTATATACAAATTTCACTTGTTCTACTTTTCGTTGACACTGACTGCTTACAGTACTACAAAAGAATGTCAGTTTTGTGTAGCTGAATGCACAAAGGATATACACATTTGTATGTATACAGTAAATTTAGAATTTTGGCAATTTCATTATGTCACCTGGCAGGTAATTTGCCAATTTAGTAGACATAAACATTTCATGTCATATACACTGCTCAAAAAAATTAAGGGAACACTTAAATCACATCGGGTCTCGATGAACAAAAGATATTAAAGATCAAAATCTTTACTGAACATTTGTCACGTTGTAGTGGTGGAGAGGAACCAGGCGCAGGCAGAATTGCATTCGTGTGAATTTTAATCGAAACAAACACCGAATACAAAAACCAACTGAATGAAAGAAAAGGGGCTGAAGTTACACAGCGAAACGAAACTCACCACTGATGTTGCGACATGTAGAAGCAATAACCGACAGGCAAGGGGAGCAGAGGAGAAACATTTAAACACATGGTGATGACATAATTGGGACCTGGTGTGCGTGATGATGGGAGACAAGACAATGAGTCCGGGGTGAGTTCACGGAGTGACGGGAACCGGGAGTGCACGGCACGATGGCGCTGGACATCACCGTACCGTGACAACATTGTAGTTCGTCAAGTACGAAATTACATGACAACGGTCAATGGAAACCAAAATCAAAAAAATCAAAATCAAAGTCACACCGAAAATCAAAGTAAACAATTGAAATCACAGGTACTTCCAAACTGTATGAATTTTATCACTGCAACTCAATATGACACAGTAGTGTGTATGGCCCCCACGTGCCTGTATGCACTCCTGACAACGTCTGGGTATGCTCCTGGTGAGACAGCGGATGGTGTCCTGGGGCATCTCCTCTCAGACCTGGATCCGGGCATCAGTGAGCTCCTGGACAGTCTGTGGGGCTACTTGGCGGCATTGGATGCACCGATACATAACGTCCCAGAGGTACTCAATTGGATTCAGGTCTGGGGAACGTGAGGGCCAGTCAATGACATCAATGCCTTCGTCATCCAGGAGCTACCTACACACTCTGGCCACATGAGGTTGGGCATTGTCCTGCACCAGGAGAAACCCAGGGCCCACTGCACCAGCGTAAGGTCTGATGATGGGTGTGAGGATTTCATCCAGTATCTATCAGCAGTCAGGGAACTGTGCGACCCTCCAAGGATATGCCTCCCCAGACCAACACTTACCCACCGCCAAACTGGTTATGCTGGATGCAGGCAGCATAACATTCACCATGGTGTATCCAGACTATTTCATGTTTGTCACATGTGCTCAGTGTGAACCTGCTCTCATCTGTGAAGAGAAAGGGGTGCCAATGGTGAACCTGCCAATTCTGGTGTTCTCTGGCGAATGCCAATCGAGCTGCAGGGTGCTGAGCTGTGAGCACAGGTCCCATTAGAGGACGTCAGGCTCTCATGCCACCCTCATGGAGTCTGTTTCTGACATTTTGGTCAGAAACATGCACACCAGTAGCCCGCTGGTGGTCATTTTGTAGGGCTAAGGCAGTCCTCCTGTTCCTCCTCGCACAAAGGAGAAGATACCAGTCCTGCTGCTGGGATGCCCTTCTATGGCCCTGTCCAGCTCTCCTCGTGTAACGGCCCATCCCCTGGTATCTCCTCCATGCTCTTGAGACTATACTGGGAGACACAGCAAACTTTCTTGCGATGGCATGTATGGGTGTGCCATCCTGGAGAAGCTGGACTACCTGTGCAACCTATATGGGCTGCAGGTACCGCCTCATGTTACCAGTAGTGAAAAGGACACTAGCAAAAAACAAAACTAGAGAAGAATCAGTCTGGAAGGATAAGGAGAGAGCAATTGTCTGTGGCCACCACCTGCAAAACCATTCCCTTTTCGGGGGTTGTCTTGCTGTTGCCATTCCAGTGCACCTGTTGTCACTTTTTTGCACCAAAACAGGTGACATTGATTCACAATCGCTTATGATTCCTAACTGGACAGATTGATATCCCTGTAGTTTAATTGGCTTGGTGTTATACTGTGATGATTACGTATTCCCTTAATTCTTTTGAGCAGTTTATATTTATGGAATATACATGTATGTCTGACAGATTTTGATAATTGAATGGATCATTTTGCATGTGATGGCTCACACAATGAAAGAATGGTTAGAAGCTGGGAAGAGTAAGACAGCTGAGAATCAACTCATCATTTTTGATCAGCAAGCCATGTGCATGTAGATATTGTGCAAAATGTAGACAACTGTACTTACTCTTTTGCAGTCAGTACAGTTGTACTTAGTGCCAAAATGTGCAATTTGCTTAAATGAATAAGAAATTCTAATCTGGTGTGAGCAAGAAACTAACTGTTTGGAGATTTGAACTTATTATTTTGAAAAAAAATAATTCTCATTCGAGAATTGAACCAAAGTGACTGAGAAAAACTGTCAGAATAAGAATGAGAAGGGAAGAGAAGGAGAAGGGAAGTAAGTAGATCAGAATGAGAAGGGAAGTAAGTAGTGAACGACTCCCAAATACCATTACCAAGATACACATGACTGTAATATAATGTCACCCTGGATATACAAAGACAAATCTGTACTGTTTTATGATGTCATCTTGGAGACAAAGACAAAGCTGTACTGTATTATGATGTCATCTTGGAAACAAAGACAAAGCTGTACTGTCTTTTGATGTCATATTGGAGACAAAGACAAAGCTGTAATGAATTATGATGTCATTTTGGAGACAGAGATTGACCTGTAATGTAGCATAATGTTACTCTGGAGACAGGGAGACAGATATAGAGCTGTCTTGTAGCATGATTTTACCCTGGAGACGGAAGGAGACATGTCATGTTACTTTTTTCCTTTCCTCTTGTGGTGTCCACCTTTGGAAGGTTTAGGTTTTCTTTTTCGGTATTCATTTGTGATACTATAAATGACTTGCTGTCCAATTTTGAGGAAATGTATGTGAACAGATGAGAAATGACCAGCACAACTCTACCGTGCGATTGTATTCAGACTGGCAGTCGAGGGATAACAGATTTAGCAAAATAGCGGCAAAATATGAACACTGATGCAAAAAAGATAAAGCACGGAGAATGTGACCCACTGATTGTATCGTAGCTGGATTGGCTCTATGACCAGTGATACATCATCAAAGACACCAATATGCCAGATACAGTAGGTTTGATCTCAGGCTTGGGAGACATGTGAAATACGTTAATTTCTGTATGGTGAAATCATTTTTGTATTTTTATCATGGTAGTTAGCATGGCTAGTTCAAACATATGAAAACAGACACTGGTGTGGGTGATCAACTCTGCTCAATACATCTTCAATGGGCACCGAAG